>SZWC01003907.1:15297-43238 GCA_023375785.1 Penium margaritaceum | reverse complement strand
GTACGTCAGATCTGCCTCCTTCCAACCGCCAAATACGGTGATCAAGGACCCCCAGCTTTCCGGCAATGCCATTAGAAGGATCATGGCACGCATGTTGGAGTCGAGATTCCATTCCATTTGCTGGACCTCTTGCAGCACGTTGTCGAATGACTACAAAAATGCGGGTATCTATTCTCCTTCGCTCACCCTCATCGACATCAACCGTTGGAAGATGAAGAGTCGGTTTGCTAGGGCATTCGATTGATGCACGCGTGCGAGTTTTGCATAGGCCTCGGCAGCCAACGTGCATCCTGTGATGTGGGAGTGTTGAGTCTCATTGATGGACGTCACAAGAATGGCGAGAGCCATGTTGTTCTTCATCGTCCATGCTGTAAGGTCAGCCGCATGCGTCATCACCGTCGCATTGGCAGGTGCTTTCTCGATCCCTTTTAGGATGTCGAGGTAGCCACGCACGTTCATGACAATCTCAAATTGCCATTTCCACAAGGGAAACCCTGTCCTCGTGAATTTGGACATACCCACCTCAAGACGGGCTTGAGTCGGATCCGCTATTTCTTGCGGTTGCTCGTCTTCTCTGCTTTGCTGCTACTTTGCTTCGTTGAGGCCGATGAGGCTGATGAGGCTGCTAACTGCAACCATTGTCAAAGGTGTAGTTGGTTCCGTTGCATACCCCTCCTGCCGATGATCGCCTAAGGTGATGGTGCCGTCGTGAGAGAACGGACTCGGGGTCGTACCACTTTCTAAAAAGTGGTAGAACTTAATCCCATTGGGGCTCGAGGGTCTTGTCCAACATGGACGGAGCTGTTCCTCGTCCCCTAGTCCGCCAGGTGCGTGTTGAAATAGTGTGCACCTTGTCCACTGCCTAGCTGGCTAGCTACACATACAGACAAGGCATGCACTGCTCTATGGAGTATGTCCCCTTGGTTTGTTCTGAGATGGGCCAGGAATGCACTGCCCATAATGGGTATGTCCCCTGTGGCTCATCATAGGAACCACACCTTTTTTGGCTTGGTTGATTAGGCACCGGAGTTTCAAACCAGAGGTCGCGGGTTCAAACCCCGTGACGGCCGCAATTTTCTTTGTGGCCAAAACTGGGAGAGGAAGCTTCTAGGAAGCTTACTAGAGCCTGCCTTGAGGATGACACTTGGCGGTCTAAGGACGCGCCAAGTAGGAATGTAGGATGAGGTTGGCTCCAGTGAAGCCACTACAAGCAAAAGCTTTAGCAAAGCTCTGCAAGTATAAAAGCCTGTACCTTGCATGCATCCATTTACAGTTCTTACCTTTGAGACTCCTCACAGAGTGTCCAACCAAAGGTAGACACTAAAGACCAACATGCGGACTTCGTGAGGTTGCAAACCAAACGAACCTAAAGTGTGGATCCCTCGTTCGAGGGTGATATGTTATCTTGGTTGCAATACCAAGAGCGGTTGGCGGCCTCCCATGTCGGGACCCGTTTTCTAGACCGTTGCTATCCGGCGCATTGACAAAGGGTTATGGGCCCACACTTCTGGTTCTAAGGCACGCTTCCAAGACCGACTAGCGCGTGGTCTTGCAGGGCGCACAGGTACAACAGGGACACGACCATCGGACGGGTCCATCTGCTCCATTGGCTCCATCGGCTTCTTTAGGTAGGGTGCGCGCACGTGGCGGACTAGGGGACGAGGAATCGCTCTGTCCATGTTGGACAAGACCCTCGAGCCCCAACGGGACTAAGCTCTACCCCTTTTTAGAAGGTGGTACGACCCCGAGTCCGTTCTCTCACGACGGCAGCATCGCATTAGGCGATCATCGGCGGGAGGGGTATGCAACGGAACCAACTGCACCTTTGACAACGGTCGCAGTCAGCAGCCTCATCAGCATCATCGGCCTCAACGAAGCAGAGTAGCAACGAAGCAGAAAAGACGAGCAACCGCAAGAAATGGCGGATCCAACTCCAGCCCGCCTTGAGGCGGGTATGTCCAAATTCACGGGGACAGGTTTTCCCTTGTGGAAATGGCAGTTTGAGATTGTCATGAATGTGCGTGGCTACCTCGACATCCTTAAAGGGACCGAGATAGCACCAGCCGATGCAACCGTGACGACGCATGCAGCTGACCTTGCAGCATGGACGATGAAGAACAACATGGCTCTCGCCATTCTTGTGACGTCCATCAATGAGACTCAACACTCCCACATCACAGGATGCACGTTGGCTGCCGAGGCCTATGCAAAACTCGCACGCGTGCATCAATCGAATGCCCTAGCAAACCGACTCTTCATCTTCCAATGGTTGATGTCGATGAGGGTGAGCGAAGGAGAATAGATACCCGCATTTTTGTAGTCATTCGACAACGTGCTGCAAGAGGTCCAGCAAATGGAATGGAATCTCGACTCCAACATGCGTGCCATGATCCTTCTAATGGCATTGCCGGAAAGCTGGGGGTCCTTGATCACCGTATTTGGCGGTTGGAAGGAGGCAGATCTGACGTACAAGGCCGTCGCCGAACACGTCCGCAACGAGTCCATGCAACGCAGTGGCGCCAAGGCAAACATCTCAGCCTATGCCTCTCGCTTCGGTGGAAAAAGTGCAAGCTCTCGCTCCAGTCAAGGCAACAGTGGAAGCGGTGGCGGTGGAGGGAAAGGCAATGGTGGCGGGAAGAGTTCCAAGAAGCCCGGCAACTGTCACAACTGTAGCAAGGCTGGGCACTGGGCTAGGGACTGCCGTAGTCCCAAGAAAGTAGGCAGGAACAAAGGTGGAAAGGAGAAGAAGGAGCTCACCAACATGATGGCTAGGGGGCTGCCCATGAAGGGCGCAACGATCCTTAGGCCCGGGGCATTTGCCCTTGACTCGGGCACCAACCACCACTCATCAAAAGAGAAGGGTGGATTTGTCTCCATGGCCGAATCGGTCATGCGCATCAAGTGTGCAAACGGTGGCGTCGTCCAAGCCATGGGCGAAGGGGACAAGGTGATCATGTTCAACGTGAATGGTGCGGAGAAGGCAGTCAACCTTCAAAAAAGTGGTGTACATGCCCTCCTTTGCAGCCAACTTGCTGTCCGTCTCACAAATCACCGACAACAACATGGCAGTGGTGTTCACCAACAAGGAACTGGTGGCCCTAAAAAACGAGGACATCCAGATTTTGTGCACCAAAGACGACCTCATGCTTCAAGTTCCAAGAGTCGACGGCCTCTACGTGCTTCAAACCAAAGTCACCAAGGCGTCGGATGAGGGACTCATACGTGCCACCAAGACAGTGGCACCGGAGCCGAAGGATGCACCACTGGCGACCGCTGCGGCCGCCACATCAACCAAGGACACAGATGCTGAGCTGTGGCACCGGCGATTTGGCCACGTGGCCAAGAGCACGCTGCAAAAGATGCAAGAGTAAGAGGTAGTCCGCGGAATGGAAGGGTGCACTATGAAGCATGGCGAAGGGTGTACATTGTGTGAACCATGCCTCCAAGCGAAGGCAAAGAAGAAGCCGTTTGGGAGAGGAGGTCAACAAGCGGAGCACGTCTTGGAACTGATACATAGTGACGTGTGTGGACCCTTCCGCACACCGTCTAACGGAGGAAGCAAGTACTTCCTGACCTTCATTGACGACCACAGCCGCAAGTTGTGGATATACTTCCTCAAAACGAAGGGAGAGGTCAAGGAGAAGCTCCTCGAGTTTGTCGCCATGGTGGAGCGGCAAACGTCCAAGAAGGTGAAGGCGCTCCGAAGTGACAATGGGAGTGAGTACGAGGCATGCAAGCCTTGGCTCAAGCATCATGGCATCCACCACGAGCAAACCACCCCTTACAACCCCCAAAGCAACGGCGTTGCCGAGAGGATGAACCAGACCCTACTCGGCATGGTGCGAAGCATGCTCTTTGACGCCAAGCTCCCACCTCGTTTTTGGGCTGAAGCAGCAACAACGGCTTGCTACCTCTTGAACCTCACACCAGGGACCGCGTTGCGGAAGCGTGGAAAGGAGCAGGACAAGCAGCTGAAGACCCCACAGGAAGCATGGTCGGGAAGGAAACCCAACGCATCTCATCTGAAGGTGTTCGGGTCAACTGCATGGGTGAAGATCCAGTCGGGAGAAGGTGAAGGCAAGGTTGATGCACGCTCCAAGAAGTGCATCACGGTTGGGTACGACACGTCACACAAAGCCTATCGGCTTTGGGACCAGGCAGCAGGCAAGCTCGTGAGGAGCCGCGACGTCGTGTTCGACAAACGCACCCTTGGAAAGGGAGAGCTACTGGACCCGACCCTCACTCCCAAAGCGGGAGAGTGGATAGTGTTGCTTGAGTCCGGAGACCAAGCACCCGACAACTGGCTCGCTTTACCAGCAGGTGGTGGGAATGGGAGAGTGGCTGCGGAGGATGATGAAGCATCTGACATGGACGCGGATACCGAGGCGTCCGAGGCTTCCGAGTCTGACTTGGAGTCTGATGACTCTTCTGAAAACAACGACGACGACAAACCACCACCTGTGGAAGCACCAGCACCAAAGCAAGAAGCGGCACCACTACCCCGGTGCAGTTTGCGACCAAAGAGAGCACCTTTGCGGTATGAGGATGATTGGACTGGCCTTAGCTGGTCGTGCATGGCTCAGGGAGAGCCATCCAGAGTGGCGGAGGCCATGAATGGCCCAGATGCGGCCAAGTGGAAGGAGGCAGTGGATAGCGAGCTCGCATCCATTGCCGAGAACGGCACGTGGGTGCTGGTGGATGGACCTGACAAGGCCCACGTGGTGGGATCCAAGTGGGTCCTCCGAGTGAAGAAGAAGAAAGACGGCAACATCGACAAGTTCAAGGCAAGGGTAGTGGCTAAGGGGTTCTCTCAACGCCCAGGCTCTGAGTACGATGAGACGTTCGCGCCCGTCGTGACCTTTGCCTCCATCCGCTCTCTCCTTGGCATTGCTGCCGCAAAGAACTTGGAGATACACCAGATGGACGTCAGGACAACTTTCCTTTATGGGAAGCTTGACAAGGAAGTGCTGATGGAGGTGCCCGAAGGAGTCGAAGCTCCCAAGGGCAAGGTGTGCAAGTTGGTGAAAGCGCTCTACGGGCTGAAACAGGCCCCAAGGATGTGGTACAAAGAGATGGACGGTTTCATGACCGGCCTCTCCTTCGTGCATTGCCAGAATGACCGGAGCATGTACGTGCGCGATGATGGGAGAGGGCTGATGCTGGTTACGCTGTACGTGGATGATCTGATCATCTGCTCATCTTCGGTCGAGCTGCTGGATGGGCTGAAGTCTGACCTTAGCAAAAGGTTCAAGATGAAGGACATGGGTCCTCTTGAGTACTACCTCGGGATTGCCATCCACCGCAACCGAGTAGCAGGCAACATCGAACTCAACCAAACCAAATACATTGGTGAGGTGCTGAAGCGCTACCACATGGAAGACTGCAAACCTGTCAGCACCCCAATGACGACCGACACAAAGCTGAAGGCCTCCATGTCGCCAAGCAACGAAGCAGAACAAAGGGAGATGCAAGACATCCCCTACCAGTCCGCCGTGGGTAGCATCATGTACGCCATGGTAGGGACTCGTCCGGACATCTGCTATGCTGTGGGACAAGTGAGCAGATTCGTGGCCAACCCTGGGCCACAACAGTGGCAGGCAGTCAAGCGCATCTTGCGCTACCTGCAGAAGACACGTCACATGGGCCTCGTCCTTGGAGGCCAAGAAGGAACGGACCCCCTTTGTCTGAAATGCTACACCGACGCTGACTGGGGAGAAAATCTCGACGACAGGAAATCCACCTCTGGATACGTGTGTATCTTGAATGGCGCTGCCATCTCATGGGCCAGCAGGAAGCAGGATTTTGTTTCCGTGTCCACGGCTGAGGCAGAGTACGTTGCTTTGTCTGAGGTGTGCAAGGAGACTCAATGGCTCCGCAGCCTACTTGGCGAAATGAGAGTGCCACAGAAAGACGCCACGATCGTACACGTGGACAACATGAGCACCATCTCGATGGCTGAAGATGAGATCATCTCCCGGCGAACGAAGCACATCGACATACATTACCACTACTCACGTGACCTGGTCATGAAGAACGTGGTGGACTTGCAGCACTGCGGAACAAAGAGCATGCTTGTTGACTGCATGACGAAGCCGCTGGACAGCGACTTGCATTATGGAGGCATTCGTGGATTCGGCATGAGGAGTGCGGCAGAGGAAGGGTGAGCTCCAAGGTATTGATGGAGCCGAGCAAGGGACAGATGGACAGAGGTGCAAGGGAGAGATTTGTTGAAATAGTGTGCACCTTGTCCACTGCCTAGCTGGCTAGCTACACATACAGACAAGGCATGCACTGCTCTATGGAGTATGTCCCCTTGGTCTGTTCTGAGATGGGCCAGGAATGCACTGCCCATAATGGGTATGTCCCCTGTGGCTCATCAAAGGAACCACACCTTTTTTGGCTTGGTTGATTAGGCACCGGAGTCTCAAACCAGAGGTCGCGGGTTCAAACCCCGCGACGGCCGCAATTTTCTTCGTGGCCAAAACTGGGAGAGGAAGCTTCTAGGAAGCTTACTAGAGCTTGCCTTGAGGATGACTCTTGGCGGTCTAAGGACGCGCCAAGTAGGAATGTAGGATGAGGTTGGCTCGAGTGGAGCCACTACAAGCAGAAGCTTTAGCAAAGCTCTGCAAGTATAAAAGCCTGTACCTTGCATGCATCCATTTACACTTCTTGCCTTTGAGACTCCTCACAGAGTGTCCAACCAAAGGTAGACAGTAAAGACCAACATGCGGACTTCGTGAGGTTGCAAACCAAACGAACCTAAAGTGTGGATCCCTCGTTCGAGGGTGATATGTTATCTTAGTTGCAATACCAAGAGCGGTTGGCGGCCTCCCATGTCGGGACCCGTTTTCTAGACCGTTGCTATCCGGCGCATTGACAGTGCGCACACCCTACCTGAAGAAAGCGATGGAGCCGATGGAGCAGATTGGAGCCATCCAATCTTTGTGTCCCTGTTGTACCTTTGCGCCCTGCAAGACCACGCGCTATTCGGTCTTCGAAGCATGCCTTAGTACCAGAAATGTGGGCCCATAATCCTTTGTCAATGCGCTGGATAACAACGGTCTAGAAAACGGGTCCTGACATGGGAGGCCGCCAACCGCTCTTGGTATTGCAACCACGATAACATATCACCCTCGAACGAGGGATCCACACTTTAGGTTTGTTTGGTTTGCAACGTGACAAAGTCCGCATGTTGGTCTTTAGTGTCTACCTGTGGTTGGACACTTTGTGAGGAGTCTCAAAGGCAAGAACTGTAAAATGGATGCATGCAAGGTACAGACTTTTATACTTGCAGAGCTTTGCTAAAGCTTTTGCTTGTAGTGGCTCCACTGGAGCCAACCTCAACCTACAGTCCTACTTGGCGTATCCTTAGACCGCCAAGTGTCATCCTCAAGGCAGGCTCTAGTGAGCTTCCAAGAAGCTTCCCGTCCCAGTTTGGGCCACAAAGAGAATTGCGGCCATCGCATGGTTTGAACCCGCAACCTCTCATTTCAGACTCCGGTGCCTATTCAACCAAGCCAAAAAGATATGGTTCCTATGATGAGCCACAGGGAACATACCCATTATGGGAAGTGCATTCCTGGCCCATCTCAGAACAGACCAAGGGGACGTACTCCATAGAGCAGTGCATGCCTTGTTTGTATGTGTAGCTAGCCAGCTAGGCAGTGGACAAGGTGCATACTATTTCAACACTAAGGGTTGCTCTAGTTTCTATCATTGTCTTCTTCCTCTGTCTTCTGCATCATCCTGCATGCCCTTGTACTCTTCCATGAACCTGGCACCTTCTGCATTGTGGTTCTCTTTTGTCAGTAACCCTTGCTCTCGCTTTGCACCGTACGAGACGGAGTCCTCACTGCCACTGTCAAAAACATTACCGTCGAATTTGTCCTCTGCTGCCCTTACTTCCTCCTCGTCTGTGGAAGAACCCCTAGACTCAGATTCAAGGCTGTAGTCGTCTGCTTCAGAGTCGTTGGTAGCTGCTCCATCAGGTACCACACTACCGCATGCTGTCCTATGTGCCGCTTCTGGTCTCTACTATCCAGCACCTCCTGCTGCTGCTGCACGGTCAGCTCTGAGTTGTGTAGATGCCTCATTTGGATGCGTTGCTGTGGATTTAGGGCACTTCTTCTTTGTGTAGCCCTTGTGTCAACATCTGGGGTAGATGATGTTGCACTTACAGAGTGGTTACTCTGGAGGAGGAGGATACTCCCGGGACTCCCCGGCCATTGTACAGTCCTGGTTGCCCCCAGCCGGACGGGGCAGTGCACAGACCCTCTGCTACAATGGATGGCATGGGATTGCCGTAGGTCCTCCTCCAGGACATTAACGTCTGGCCGGCTTCGACTCGCATGGTTTGATCTTTGCCCACCTTCATCATCACTCCACATGCATGCTGGCAAGGCTGGCCAGACTCGCGCTTGCAACCACAGTCACAAACCAAGCACCAGAAGTCCACGCGCCAGCACACTCTCATTGGTCCTTGCACTATCGTAGAGTGCGTCCCACCCATAATTACAGCATGTTTGCGGGCCACACAGAACTGTGCACGAGTCGTTTTGTGGAGGTGGGGGTTATGGCCTCGGTGCAGTTGACAATCTGCACGAGCCTCTTAGCCATGAGTCTCTGCACGAAGAAGTAGAACTACAAGAAGCAATAGAACGGGTTAAGCTTTCGGAGGGACTTGAGGCGGGCGTTCAGGAACTCCGAGGCGTTGTTGGTGATGTGGCCCCCACATGGTATAGGACACATGTACAATTTCCACTTCCGCAGAGGGATGCCACCTTGCTCATTTACGAACGTTCCATCCATGGTCATGATACGGCTCGAGGATTCCCAACCAAGACACATGGCTCCAGGAGCCACTAACACCCATTTGAAATTGTCATTTTTGTCCATCTCGGCCACGGCATGAGTGGCAAGGTCCACACGCTTCAATTGCATAAAATCAAACAATGAGGTGGGTGGAACGGACCATGTTTGTAATATAAAAAAACTACACAAGCCACACCGTGTATATGCAGTTCTCACATCTTCACAAAACAACGGAAATTCCTGCCATAACTTGGCCTTGACCCCCATGAGTTGTGCCTGGGCAAGAGACCGGGCTTGGTAAAGCGTGCAGTTGGCCACCTGCACACCGGCCGCTGACTTGATGATCGCTCAGAGTACAGCGGCAGGAGTTATGGGATAGCGGGCCATCTGCGTGGAAGGTTTGTGAGGGATCCATCTGGTTTTCCGGGACGGACTTCCGCGTCCAATTCTCAGCGTGCAGCATTTTCCTTGAACAACATGGGAGAGTTTGACAGTCCCTAGCTTGGAACTTACAATTGCTTTAATGTTCCACATACACCCTCGTGTCAATGCCTCCACACAGAAGACATTGATGTGTCCGGGCTCACTCCGCACACACGACAGCTGGAAACGGTGCACAACTGCATAGTTCTCTATCACTGCCCTGCACGCAGCCATGTTCCAGAATTTTTGCTCCTCCAGAAGCTCGTCAGTTTCTACCCTCCTTTTCTTCGTTGTTCCTTTGGGGGATTTGTCAAACGGATCCACAAAAACAGATGCAAGGACACAAATTGGTGACCAATGGCAAACAATTCCATTAAAAGGATGAGGTTCGGTAAGGTAAGAACACAGAGGACCAGGCAATGATTGTGCAAGAAAGAAGAAAATCCTACACAACAGACCCAAATTACCAAAAGAATCACTAGGACAGTGCACCCGGTACTTGCCCCACAAAGAATGTGTAAAAGACAGGGCCGGGAGGCGCAGGCGAGCCGCGAGTGAGAGGAAAATCCTTGCAGTTGGATCTAACAGCTGAAGGATTGTAGGGATGTGAAAATGGAGTATTGTCCCTAAAAATTGACAATTCGCTGAGTCCGGTGGAAGTTGTTTCGCCGGAAACAGACAAGCAACGAGGGAGATATGGACTTCCAAAGTTGTGGCGTGTGCGGCGACTCAGGGAGTCGACGATGGTTTGATTGCCAGTGAATAATTGACTGGAACAAGTAACAAAAACACACCCGGTGCTTTTACCCGGCAAATGATTTGTAGGACGTCAGTAGTGTAAGTTTTTACTGAGGGACTTACCCAAAATCCTGGCTCGAAGTCCGAAACTCAGTAGTACGTTTTGTTAGTTCGGGATGGTTAAAGTTCTAACTGCATGCCCGTGGACAAGTTTTGAACCACTTCAATCCCCATCACCAAACTCGATGATTAACTCATTGAAACAGACCAAAAAGGCGCGAGGGGAACCGCCACTATGTTTAGGGACATTTGCGTCTTTGGAATGGCGTTTTGAAGGGTCCTTGATGTGTGAGGGCCACTCGGCGGGCGACATGGTGCGGACTGCCGACTGAGCGGGTGGATTGGGGTGCCATGCTTTGGCTGACATAGTGGGAGCTACGGTGATCTGGATCGTGCACGGTTTGGTGCATTGGAGAGCTCATGACTAGTCCCAGAAATGTTTAGATCATATCCAAGAAAGAAAGAAAAAAAAAAAAGCAAAATTGTGTTATTCCCTTCGCAAAAGTGACTACCTCACAACTCCTTTCCACTCCCAAAAACATAGCATGAGGCGATCACAAAGCTCACTCTTACACTCAGAACCTGCACAAAGTAGCCGTGAACACAGAAGACCAGTCAGGCCACGTTGGAACTACCACTACACAATTTTCTCACAAAGGGTCATGGACCCCACAGCCCTGACTGGTCTGCACATTGCTAACGACTTTTGCGGCGGAAGGGATTGTCGTGAGGGACAACGTCGTCGTCAACTCTGAGGTTGTGGAGTAGAAGACTGCGCATGTGACGCAAAAGGAGACACAGCTCATCAAGATAATTGCAGGTGGTCCTGGCTTTGGGCTATGGAGGTGACCCTTTGACTTGCATCTCGCGCATAAGGTTCTGTTGGAGGTCATGAAGGGAACGGAAGTCCTCGACAAAAACGAAAGCGATAGAAGTGCAAAAGAAGGCCTTCGCAAAGAAGAACACGGAGGCACTCATGTTGCTGGTGTCCGGTACAGCTGAGTCACACTAGGGCTACTTCGAGGGCTTCAAGCTGGCAGCCGAAGCTTGGCAAAAACTTTATGCCATCCATCAATCAAAGTCTCTGGTGAACAAAATCTTTGAGAAGAAGGGACTCCTAACAGTGAGAATCGAGGAGGGAGATCATGTCATCTCCGCCATGCAGCAGATTGAGTTGCTCGTGCACAATGCAATAATGTGGGGTGGAAGATCGATATGTAGCTGCAGGTGATGGCCCTCCTCATGGCCTTCCCTGAAAGTTGGAGCTCTCTCATCACTGTCTAGGAAGGATGGACAAAGGACAAGCTCACCTTTGACGTGGTCACAAAGTATATCCGCAACGAGGCGCATCAAAAGAGCTGTAGGAAGTTCTCGTCTTCCTAATCAGCCCTTGTCACCAAAATGTGTGGTGGCGGAAGCAAGGACAAGGGAGGTGGTGGACATGGTGCTGGCAAGAAGGGCACCAAGAAGGGTGTGTGCCTTGACTGTGGCAAGGAGGACCACTGGGCCCGTGAGGGCACCGAAGAGGAAAAGGCCGGCGGCAAGGACGCCAAAGGCAAGAAGGAGCTTCTCAATGTCAATCAAAATGAGTACCTCAAGAAGGCCAACCGGCGATGCCTTGACTCCAGAGCGGAGGAGCATACCCAGATCAAGAACGTCGGGTTCATCAACTACACCAACTCCAACAAGTCCATGGTGGTCGCAAATGACAAGGTCGAGCCGGTGGCTGGCCAAGGAGACGTGGACGTGGAGGTGGTGGTTGGTGAAAAGCGGGTGCACCACGTCATCAAGGACGTGCAGCACAAACCCGAATTGGCTGACATTCTAAGTGCTAGCTCCTTGACGGACTAGGGATACGAGGTGCTCTTCAGGAGAAAGGGGGCAGTCATGCAGAAGGACGGTGGCGACAAGCCCGTGTTGGAGGCTAAGCGCAAGGGAGGCCTCTACGTCTTGGAAACAAAGGTGATCTCCACACCGGCAGATCTAGCAAAATTGCAGGAACACCCCGTTAACTTGGCCAAAGGAGGGGGAGCTGATCTTAAGCTCTGATACCAACAATTAGGGCATTCATCAGCCGCATTCATGAATGAGATGGCAGAGTGCGAGCTGGTATGTGGCCTCATCATCGATGGTGCGGAAGAGGAAAAAGATGCAGCAAAGCACAAAAAGTGCAAGCCTTGCTTTTTCGACAAGGCGCGGCGTAAACCATTCAACAAAAATGTGAATCGCATCTTGGACCTGCTAGAGGTCGTGCACAGTGACGTGTGCAAACCATTCAAGACAGCGTCAAAGAGCGGCGCACGTTGCTTTGTCACCTTCGTTGATGAATTCAGCAGAAAACTCTACGTTTACTTTATGAAGGGGAAAGGCAAGGTCAATGACTGGCTGAAGGAGTACGTCATCGCGGTGGAGAGGCAGATTGACCGGAAGGTTAGAGCGCTACGTAGCGACAACAGTGGAGAGTACGTGGGCGGTGGTGGGTAGATGAAGCAGCATAGCATAAAATGGGAACAAACTACACCGCATTCCCCTGAGTCAAATGGCGTGGCGGAGCGTACAATCGAGACGCTGCTGAACATGGTACGGACCATGTTGGTGGATGTGAAATTGTCCGGGAGCTTCAAGGCAGATGCTGTGCATAGGCCAAGCTACACCATTGACCTCATCCCAACAGTAGTGCTGAGGAGAAGAGCAACTGGAAGACGCCGTAGGAGGTTTGGAGTGGGTGCAAGCCAAGTGTGGCACAACTGAGGTGTTCGGGTGCAAGGCGTACACGATGGTGAAGGCTACACAACGGCGTGACAGCAAGCTGGAGCCACGGGCAAAGTCGTATCTCTTCCTTGGCTACGAGAGTGTACATAAGGTGTACCTACTCTACGACATGCACAAGGAGGAGGTAATGTGCAGCTACACCGTTGAGTTTGACGAGCAGCAGAGTTTCATTAGCAGCATTGACGTGGGCGTGGTGGACTCTCCAAAGACGGGGGAGTGGTTCTAATTCCTTGATCACAAGAAGGAGCCGGCAGATGCCAAAGTTGAGGATGTGGCATCAGGGCATGACGGTGCACCAGCGATGGCAGACAACGCGGAGGACTCTAATGACAATCAAGCTGATGAGGAGATCCACCAAAAGGATCTGACAGATGAGGCACAAAGAATGCCAAGGCGTGCACTTCCGCGGAGTACATGTATGACCAATCGTCTCATCCGTGAAACTGTGTATCAACAAGTGTATTGGGAAGTGAACAAAATAGTGAACATGGACTATCAGCAGATACTGCCAAACATCACATATAACCCAATATATTTTTCACTTTATAGGAGGAATGTACATCTGGGATTTGCTAACATGCATTCCTGGGAATTTTTTGTGGAAAATGTTTGCATGAAGAAATACACTTTTTGATACACTGATCATCAAGTGTATGAATTTGGGGTGATTAACCATAACTCGCGGAGTACTCATTGGATATCGGTGGCAAATCCACTGGACGCGCCGCCTGTCCAGGCAATGTTTCACTGGGACAAGAGAGATCCTTGGGGAGCCATCCAATCAATGATTCACCGGAGCATGCAGAGTCCGAGGGATCACAACAAAGCGACGATGCGCCACCAAAACTGTCGCGCCGCAACGGGAGGCAGCGGAAAGCGGGGAAGCGCTTCGACGCAAGCACCGGTCGATGGATGGGCATGACGCGTTGTATGATGGCTGCATTAGTGGAGCCAACAACTGTGTAAGAGGCACTTGCCCGGCCCGAAGGGGATCAACGGGATGCAGCCGTCAAATCATAGCTGGCATCCATCATGGAAAATGACACATGGCAGCTGGTTGACAAGCAGAAAGATGTCAAGATCATCAGCTTAAAGTTGGTCTTTCAGACCAAGTTCACGAAGGAAGGTGTGGTTGAAAAGTACAGGCATGGCTGGTGGGAAATGGATACACACAACGTAAGGGCGAGCACTACGATGAGACTTTTGCTCCCGTCGCCAAGTTCACAAACATCCTGAAGATCCTTTCAAGGGCGTGAAGGAAATGGAGCTCCTCCAAATGGACATAAAGACAGCCTTCCTCAATGGAATCACAGACAAAGAGATATACATGGAGGTGCTAGAGGGGGTGGAGGTGCCAGCAGGCAAGGTGTGCAAGATATGGAAGCCCTTGTACGGGCTAAAACAATCGCCTAAATGCTGGTACCAATAGATGGAAAGCTTCATGGCACAACTCGGCTTCAAGCGTTGTGAGTTGGATCAAAGTGTGTAAGTGCGACGCAAAAAACACCGCCATCAGTTTGTTGCTCTCTATGTGGACAAACTGATTTTTGTCCTCAATGGATTTGCTGGGCTTACAGCGGCTGAAAGAGCAACTCAGCAGCAGATTCTAGATGTCGGACACGGGGGAGCTGGAGTACTACGTTGGGGTGAGCATCACGCGGAATCCGAGGATGCCTACGCTTGAGCTAAGGCAAGCCAAATACGTAGCCAATGTGCTGAAGTGGTACGACATGGAGGAATGCAAACCAGTTGGTAGTCCGGTCTCCACGACCTGTGAAATGAGTGCGGCAAAGGCGCCGCAAATAAAAGAAGAGAGGGAGGATATGGCACGGGTGCCCTACCAATTTGCGATGGGCAGCCTCATGTACGCCACGATGGTGACTCGACCAGACGTGGCCTACACGGTGGGCCAATTGAGTAGGTACGTGGTGGATCCAGGGCCACTATGCTGGCAGGCAGTCAAGCGCATCCTCTGTTACCTGCAGGCAACGCGGTATGCACACTTGAGGTTTGACAGCAAGGGGCAGGCGGACCCCTTGCGTCTGGTCTCCTATACGGATGCAGACTACGCTAGCGATGTGAAAAAGCGGAAGTCCACATCCCACTACATGTTCTTCTTTGCTTATGTAGTGGTCATATGGTGCAGCAGGAAGCAGCACCGCATCGCCACCTCCAGAGTGGAAGCTGAGTACATTGCGCTGGCTGAGGCAGTCAAGGAGGCGGTGTGGCCCCGCAGGTTGCTTAGGGAGCTGGGTGTGCGGCAGTAGGAGCCTACGGTGGTGCATGAGGACAATACCGGCTCCATCTTGCTGACCAAAAACCCGGCACAGTATAGGAGGAAAAAGCACAGCGATGTACTGTTTCACTACGTACAAGACATGGTTGAAAAGGGACAAGTGGTGCTGCAACATTGTTGCATGCACAACATGCTTGCGGATTGCTTGACCAAAGCGCAACCCACGGACCGGCACGCGATGAGCGTTGCTGGGCTTGGGATGACCGGCCATGATAGGCTGGAGGACGCAGCGGAGGATGAGTGAGAGAAAGCAGGAGCAGCATGGCAGGTGCAAGGGGGAGAATGTAGAAGATTTGCCCCTCTGCATGCCCAAGTGTGGTGCCCGGAGGCGCCGACGAGCTGCTAGTAAGAGGAAATTCTGTGCAGTTGGATATAGCAGCTTGAGGACTGCTTGGATCCTAAAATGGAGGATTGTCCCTGAATGTTGACAAGTTGCTGAATCTAGTGGAAGTTATTTTGCCGGAATTGGACAAGTAACAAGGGACATATGGGCTTCAAAAGTTGGGCTGAGGGGGGCGGCTCAAGGAGACGGCCGCGGTTCGATTGCCGGTGGATAATCGACCGGAAAGAGTAACAAGAAATACATCTTGTGTTTTTTCCCTGGAGGACCGTCGAGTCACTCTGGCGAATGATTTGCCAGATGTCAGTAGTGCAAGTTGTTACTGAGGGAAAGCTAAAATCCTGGCTCGGAGTTCAAAACTTAGTAGTACGCTTTGTTGCTCGGGAGCTCTATCAAATTCCGACTGCAGATCCGCAAACAAGTATCAAACCACGTCAGTCGCCATCACAAAACTCAATGATTAACTCATCCAAAAAGACCCCAAAGGTGCGAGGGGCACTGCCACTACATGTAGGGACATATGCGTCTCTGGAATGGTGTTTTGATGGGTCCTTGATGTTTGAGGGCGCCTCAGCGGGCAACATAGTACGCGCTGCTGACTTAGCGGCTGGATTCAAATACCTCGCTTCGGCTGACGTAGCGGGAGCTACAATGGTCCAAATTGTGCACGGTTTGGTGCGTTGGGGAGCTCATGACTATCCCCACAAATGTTCAAATCATGTGCATGTTCAAAAACTAATTCAAAATTTTGTTATTCCCTTCACAAAAGTGACTCTGTCACAACTCCCTTCCACTCCCATAAATGTAGCGTGAGGCAATCAGAAAGCTCACGCTTAGACTCATAACCTACACAAAAGTAGCCGTGATCACAGAACACTAGTCGGGCCACGTTGGAACTGGCACCACACAGTTTTCTGAAAGGGGCCACCGTCTGCTCCAGGGAGCAAGGCTCCATCCGGAGCAGCCGCAGATTTTTCGCAGTGTCTTCATCCCATTGCATTTCTCATTCTTTACACTCCCGATCCCGATTCAGCCAGAAGAAGAGTTTGTCTTTGCCACCTGAGTCAAAGTTCACAGCATGGGATGCTGGAGTTTGGGGCTGGACTGGAGCCAGTGGTGCATGAACGGCATGAACAGGACCCCTAGGGTCAGCTTGTTGTTGTGGGCCAACCACAACGTGTGGTTGCCCCGCCAACAGTCCACGATCACTTGCAATCATTTGACCAAGTGCAAGCCTCTGCATGTCATGTCCAAAGTGATTTTCTGGGGCTCTGCATGTGATGGACCCATTGCATCATTCTTCCTAAGTGGTTTCAAGCCAACCCCCGTTGTATTCGCGCGTGCGAGGTGGAACTGACCAGATTGCGACCATGCTGTTTCTGCACATGCACAGGTTTGGCAGAGAGCCTGGAACCCACGCATGAAGGACATGCTTTTTTCGTTGGCATGTACTCATGTGTAACAAACGTCGGCATGGAATATGATAAGCATCGCAGAAGCGACATGAACTGCATGGTTCACATTCACAGCTAAGGTCCCCATTGCACAGTGGTTGAGAAGACCACCAAACCAACTCTTCAGGAAAACAATGTCTATTTCATGGAATTTGCGTTAACACACATGCAGCACACAATCGTACAGACTCCAGAAATCAAATGCAAAATGTGTGTTCACTTGAAATAAAAGCAAGGACGTGCCCACGATGCAAGACACATAACACAGGTACCGGTAATCCTTGATGACTGAAACTACTGAGGGCGGATGGTTGCTTTTCACGAACTGCATTGGCGGATGGTTGCTTTTGTTCAGAATGCCAGGCGGATGGTTTCTTTTCTTCCAAGTGACGGGCATATGAGATTCACACATTGCGTTTCATGGGTACATAAGCTATTTCACCCTTACAGCAATTTGCAGCTCTCATCGGGGCACAACACCATTGTGACGGTTGGGTGTGTTGAAAAATTGCCCCTCCGCATGCCCAAGTGCGGCGCCGGGAGGCACTGACGAGCCGCCAGAAAATGGAAACTCCGCTCCGGCGGATCTGGCGACTCGAAGATTGCTCAGATCCTGAAATGGAGGATTGCCCCTTAAAGTTGACAAGTCGCTAAATCCGGTGGAAGTTGTTTTGCCGGAATCAGACAAGTATCAAGGGAGATATGGCCTTCCAAAGTTGGGGTATGCGCAGCGGCTCTGGGAGCCAGCTGCGACTCAAAATCCGGTCGATAATCGACCGGACCGAGTAACAAAAATACCATCTGGAGAAAATGCTCCGATAGGCCTGCCGAGGCGTCCGGTGGATGATTCACCTGATCCGGCGGATCATCCACCGGATCCAGTAGTGCAGGTTGTTACTGAGG
Organism: Penium margaritaceum; assembly: GCA_023375785.1. NCBI lineage: Eukaryota > Viridiplantae > Streptophyta > Zygnematophyceae > Desmidiales > Peniaceae > Penium > Penium margaritaceum. The sequence continues at coordinate 25,441 of SZWC01003907.1, read as the reverse complement.
GACTTGGCCAAAAGTTTGGCTCAGCGTCCGAAACTCAGTTGTACGTTTTGTTCCTCGGGGACTTAGTCAAAAATCTGACTTCAGGTCCGCGGACAGGTTTCGAACCTCGTCACACCCCATCACCAAACACGACCCAAAAGTGGGTAGGGTGCGTGGAAACAGTGCACGGGACCCCCACACCATGTACAATGGGATATGCGCCTTGGGAAAGGCGCTTTGCACGTGAACGAAGGCGCCACGGCGACTGGCGGCGTCAGGCTTCTGTGGTGGGTGAGACCTGCACTTCGACAAGCATAACTTGAGCTACGCTTGGCCGAATTGTGCACGGTTCAGTGCGTTGGAAAGCTCGTGACTAGCCCTATAAATGTTGTGATCATGTCCATGTTCAAAACCTAACGCAAAACGACGTTATTCCCTTCGCAAACTGACTGTCTCCAAATTCCTGCTCATGTAGAGTGAGGCGACGAGAAAGCTCACGCTCAGTCTCAGATTCGCCCAAAACAGTAGACGTGAACCACTAGAGACGATCAGAAAAATGTCGGGACCGCACCACGCGGATCTCATCCTGACACGGTGTATCAGTGCAAGCGGAAGCCGGGTGGCACCATTGAGCGCTGCAAATATTTTCTCATGGCTAAGGGATTTTCCAAGTGCCTGGCATGGACTTTGATGGTACTTCAGTGAGAAAAGTGATTGCTTTTCACAATGTGGCTTTAGGAATGTACCCCGCCAGAATTACCACTCCTATCTCCTACCCCTCTGAAACGGGGTGTATCCAGCTGGATGACATTGCACCGTCAATCGTGGAATGGAAATCCCTTCAACTGCCAATAAACGGAACAGCCTACTGACCACCTGCTTGTTTTGTGGCCCGGTGGTCACTACATGACAACAGCTAGTGTACACCCCACTGCAGTTGGACCCGCACAACCATTGGGGACTGATCTTCCCAGCATTCCACCGACTGGGACACATCAAAGAACCCTCTACGCGCCATTCTTCAGCGTGCTCTCCCCTGATTCTGCAACCACATCCAAGCTTGCTCCACCTTCCCCAACTACGTGGAGCTGGAAAGCGGCTCCATCTCCAGCTGCTGTAGGAGCACGGTGGCTTAGGTGACTCCTGTCACACCACCCTCAATAGGATCCAGGATTAGCAGTACTGATAGCTGTAATCTCTAGTATTTTTCTATATGTTTTCATGCTTCTATGTAACCCTTGTGTTTCCTCAACATTTTTCCCTCATCGGTATCAATCATACTTCACTGCTTTCGCTTCTCTCTTTAATCATCGCTGCCACTTTCGATGTTTACCAGCTCCTGTATCAGGTCAGCCATCAGCATGTCAGACAGCTCATCAATCAGCTCGTTCATATCTCTTTGCTTTCAACTCCGCCTCAGCTTGATCTCTCATCCATCAGTTCAACTTCGGCTTCCACTTTCAGCCTAAGCCACTTCATTCAGTCTGATGTGGTTTGGGCTGTTTCCCTCACTGCTCCTTGTCATCACTGCTACTTCATGTTTCTCACGGCATCCTCAAAACTTTGGCATGGCATAAGAGCAGAAGGGACTCGGAGCTGCTCCTTGTGGCCCTACTACCACCGCTGATGTCTGAAACATTGGGTCAAGCACACATCTGCCAGCTCCTCACAATCAGCCACCCAACAGCTTTTGCATAGAAGAATCAAACACAATCATCTCATTTATAATCATGTCACATTTCTTCCAGTTTTTTCATGCTGACGAATTTTACTTCCCAAGATCATCCTCAACGCTTTATTGTCAGACGCGACTACCGCTAGCTTCCCAGTGTATCAATTCGGCAAGCAAGCTCTTCATCATTTCCTCAGAAAGTGCATCATCCTTAACTCTCCAACTATCCCGTCCTGTCATGCTTGCTCAACTGGAAAATCATTCCAAGTTACCGCTCCAGCTTGAAGCACACCACTGGAATCTGCGTGCACATTCATCCATCCATAATCACCAGCAGTAGCCCCTGTTTAGCATTCTCTGATATCATCATCCCTCCTTGCAACATGTCCCATAAGTGCAGTAACAACAACAGCAGCTGGGAAGCACAATACAGGAACTGTATCGCGTCACAGCCCTCACCATCAGCATCGTCTCTCCTCCTCCAATCCATAAGATACCACTGTCATCAGTAAAATGTCGGCAATGCTCTGCATCTACCAGCAGCAGGTAATAGCAGCAGGATTCTCTTCCATCAAGCACCATCTTCAACACCCTACCTAGAAGCCACAACCCAAGAGCAGCAGGTATCTTGCATATCAAATTGCTCAACAACAGAATTGGTGTTGATGGAAGTTGCATTTTGTCACCTAATCTCTCTTGAACTTGCGGCTAGCCCACTACACCCACCATACTCACGAGCTTGTCTCCTCACCTCTCACTCAGCCTCTCAGCCTGCATGTGAAGGACCACAGTGATGTCACGGAGATATTAGTAGTGCAATGAAAAACATCGTGCTGAAAACATCACCTCTTTGTCTTCTCATAGTACTCCAGCTCATCTGTGCCATGAAGTCATGGGAAGTTTCTCCTTCCTCATTCAAATTCTGACCGGAGGTTTCTCCATTCTGGCCTTCCCACCACTTGCCGGCAAAAATGCGCAGCATCAAGGGTGTAAAAACACCTAGTGGTTTCTCACCACCACCCTTGATGATGCACCTCCTACCATGCACATATCCCTCAAGCATCTCTGCACGTGTCAAATTCTGCAGCTTCCTTGTTCTCCTTGACCATTGATCTCTTGCGCTGCCTGCTCTATGGCAGCCTCTGGCTCCACCATGCAGCCTCAACTCTTCTCAGGTCTCCTTGGAAATTTTGATCGGGCTTTCTTTCTGCATGTGATCTTCAATACACTCAGCTTGGTCCATTGCTTGAACCCTGGCCCCATCCGCTCTGCGGATGGGACCAGGGTTGACCCCTGGCCCACGAGTTCCACTTTTTGGAACTTTTTGGCAAGTGAAGGTGGCAAAATATTCTGACAGCCTTGACCGCGTGGCAGAAGGCGACGTTTGTGTGTGTGTGTGTGTGTGTGTGTGTGTGTGTGAGAGAGTGAGAGAGAGAGAGAGAGAGAGAGAGAGAGAGAGAGAGAGAGAGAGAGAGAGAAGGAAGGGGGTTGACTTGCCGTCGGTCAAGCTGGCAAGTCAACACGTGAGAGTTTTTTTGGTAATGTCACACGCTTGGGAGGACAACGTGCGGCACAACAATTCCATACCACCTTTACCCATCGCACATGGAAAGTCAAACCTGGCTGTTAGGTTGACGCCAAAGCCTTGAACCGCAGGTGGAGGCTATTTTGACACATGGGACACAAGGAATGTATATGTGCGAGCGCCGACAAGCCAGCCACGTGAATCTGTGCTGAAACTGTGAAGTAAACCAGTAAGTCAACCAGGCAATTCTCAGGTGTGACTTTTCTGACTTTCCACGTGTGCTTGACTTTTTTTCAGCACAGACATTGCAGGTCCAGCAACGCGATAATCGAAAAAGGGCGTTTGAGTTGCAGACTTGAGAGTTGGAGGGTAACTGCTTAACCGACCAGCACATGGGGGTATTCCAGCAAGTCCAGGGGCATGACAACGGTGAAGAAAAAATGTCAACAACCCCAGTTTATTCACCTGCACTTTGGTATACTGTGGAAGGTTTTCTTATGCCTCGATGTACTCTAGTGGTGCCAGATATATGAGGCACCTCTCTTGTGAGTCATTTTATTCCATGTTAGCCATGTGCTCCACATTCTCCTGTGAGCACTGTTACTCTTCCAAACTCCATAGTGCTCCATTGATGCTGGAATTTTGAGAGCATAATCTCTGAATCTCAGGATCTCCAATGAGCCATCAAGCGCCTTGTCAATCCATAGTTTCAGTTGTCCACAAACTTCATTACAGAAGTCAAATTTCTTCCCATTTCTCTGTCAGATTTGAGACAGTGACCCAAGATCGAGCTTTGTACGTGAGAAATCTTGCTCCAAAATTCCTATCTATCATAATCAGTGTGCCGCAGCCTTGGTAGGACTTCAACTTCAGCCAAAATAACTGAGGAAGGGCGTTGGAAAATTATGCATTTCCCACGAGGTGTCTTTTGGAATGTATCCCGCCAGCATTCCAGACTCCTGCAGCAGACATTCCAAACTACCCCTCTTCTGTGCAGTCTCACCTCTCGCAAGAAAGAGATGATTCAGACCAGATGACACCGCATGGTCAACCGTAGAGTGGCCTTCCCACCAATCTCTGATACACTGACCAGCCTACCAACCACCTCTTGACCTTTTGGCCCGGTTGCTACATGACAGTGGCTAGTGCTTCCACCAATGCAACCTGAGCTGCACGACCACTGGGAACCAATCTCTCCAGCAGTCCACTAAATATGACACATCACGAAACCCTCGAAGTGCCTTTTGCTGAGGTGCTCACCCCTCTTGCTGAAAATGTGTTCAAGCTCACTCCACCTTCCCTAAATGTATGGAGCCAGACAATGGCTTCATATGTAGCTGCAGTAGCATCATGGCCACTTTGATGGATATGAGGGTGCCAGAAAGTGACAAAAATAGGTTGCTCGATAGAAATCGATAGCTGCATAGAGGATGTTTCACAGGTTGCAACGCAAACGGCTCAATTTGGAGTCCGTTTGAGTGAGATATGTGTTTCCAAAGTTTGGAGATCATAGGTCGGGTTCAAGTGATGACCTGAGAACTTTCAGCTCAAAGAGAGGCAGAATTATTGACCAGGACAGCTGAGAGCGGCCTTCAAGGAGAAAAGCCGGCTGGAGGACCTCCAGGAGACTTCAAGGAAGGAGAAGATAATGATTGCTGGCAGTGCATGTCGTGTGAGACATAATTCTCATGTATGACAAGGTGACTGCCGCTCATCCCGCTAGGCTAGGAGAGAGTGCTAGAAGGTCAACTTTGACAGAGTGTATCTCAGTGCTCCCTCAGCCAAATTAGTTGTGCAAGGGCTTGTTAGAGAGCTGTCACCATTTACTTTCTTAATCAAGAGTCAATCTAGAAATCATCATTCTATGCAGAAAAACATTTACATCCGTAATTTTTGTTTGTGCAACCCTGCAACTCCCTCTCACGAACAGTTGGTCCTGCCTATGCGGCTCTTGGTGAGCCTGACACCTCCCTGAGGGTCTACCCCAGTTTCCATCACGCTTCAACGATTCCTCCTGCACTGCCCTTCATAGGCTGAAGCATTTGCATTAGCACTAGCTCTTAGCTCTATTATCTTTCTATGTACTTTGCATGCTTGTAAGCAACCCTTGTTGTTCCTCAGTCTTTACCCTTCATCACTATCAATCATCCTTTCTCGCTATTGCTTCTCTCATCAATCATTTCTGCCACTGTCATCATCTATGAGCTCATCTAATCAACTTGTTCAAATCAAGTCACTTCTGCTTCAGCTCAATCTCTCATTCATGAGTTCAGCTTCAGCTTGGCTTTCATTCTGAGGCACTTCTTCCAGTCTGGTGCTGCTCGGGTTGTTGCCCTCGTTCTCCTTGTCATCAAAGGCTGTTTCATGTTTCTAGAAAATTCCTGAAAAGAGGAAAATTGTTTTCCTTCTTGAGGAGGTGCACCACAGCCAAAAGTGCTCTTGAGCGAGGTGGCTCAGCATGATTGGAAGTTCCATCAGATGGACGTGAACAACATGCTTTTGACCCAATGAGGCGATCTACCTAGTGTAGCCACCAGGCTTTGAAAAAGGAAAGGGCAATTCTGGAACCTCCATAAGGCTTCACACATGCCACAAATTTCTCAGCACTACTGAGACCTTGAGTCTCCACCACCCTTGACCAAGATGGATATTGTTGTAGCCCAGTCGACCTAGCTCTCTTTATGAGCGAATTTCGTCACCTTTCTTCACCATCTTGGTTTCCATGGAAAGTCTATTGATCGCCTCTCTAGATCCTCAGGCTTTCCAAACTGTGAAGGAAATATTCCAGTCTCCATACAACATGTAGGATCTTGGTCTTGCCCATGTCTTCCTGAGAATGGAGATTGAGCTTGACCATCAGTAACGCGTGTTCCACCTGCATCGGGTGGGGAATATTTGTACCATAGAGGAGCGGTTAACAGAACCATTAGCTTCTGTTCTCCATGCTTCCATGCCTATGATATCTGCTGGGTAGAGGTTGTTGACGACTCCTAACCTTGCCTGATTCGAGGAGCCCGTTGATTTCACGACGTGCAGCTAGGTCCCTGATGGTCCTTGGCACCACCACTCATGCCGATGTTGTATTGTCATTCATCTTACTATCATACTTTGGTCACTGCCTGCATTTTTCTCAAAGCTGCACTGCATGTCATTTGTTCCGTCATGTCCACTCCACATGTGGGCTTTTGCATGCATCCCTCCGTCATGGTCACCTGGGCCCAGGACCACGACACACACAATAACTGGAGGCATATCTTCCTGATTGGTAGTACAACTATTCATCTCGTAGAAGAGAGAGAAGATGGGTTGCATTGCCATAGCTCGACTAAGGCCAAGTATGTCACTGGTTCCTGTGAGAGTATTTGTTTGTGTCCTCACATACAGCAGCTATGCTAGCCTATTCATTGCATCACATGAGTGGTGGCTCATTGGAATGAAGCTAGATGGCTCAGAGTACCGCTACATGTCCGGCTTGATGGCCGAGTGAGTGTGTTGACTTCACCAACACCTTTGTACCTATTAATCATATTACCATGACATATTATCTCCTTGGCATTGTGGCCCAACACAACTGGGAGTTACACCAAATGGATGTGAACCATGTGTTCCTACATGGCACTCTCAATTAGGACACCAACATGGTGCACCCACCCAACTTCAAGGTCGGTGACAAGGTCTCACGCTTCAGCAAGGCCTTGTAGAACCTCAAGCGGACACCACGGTATTGGAACCAGGAGACAATGGGCACAATGAGACACGCAGACTATGTGGAGGCACCGGTCTATCTCTCTTCCACTGATGCAGTTTGTGATGAAGACCTCCTGATGACTTCTCCCTTGATGGAGGTCGTGAAGCAGGGTAAGGTAGTCCTACAAGCGGTCGACAGGATGAAGTACCTCATTTGTGCAGCCAGATTCATCGGGATGGAGGTCGTGCCTGACCACCGATGGGGGATACTCCTGCTTCAACAGGCGCACTCCGCCTTGGTTATGGGACAGCGGTCCGTAGACCTTCTTGGTGTGGCTCTCAATTCCTCCACTCCAATCACACCAAACAAGCAGAATACCCTGAAGGTGGATGCTCCAGCACAGCTGGGGAAGAAAGTGGACATGGCCCTCTACTTATGCATCATTGGCTCTCTCATGTATTTGGCCGTGACTACTTGGTCCAGTTTTACCTTTGCCATCAAACTTCTCGTGCAGATGTCACAGTGTCCGCATGCAAGAGTCCTGTATACGGCTGTGCTAGTTGTATTATACGTGGTCTCAAAACCACAACTCGTGCTCTGCTTCCGTCAGTAGTTCCCGGTGGTGGTTGATAACTACACAACAGCGACTGAGCCTGGATTCCTCCTGGAAGGAGTCCAACAAGCTACGTGCTCCTGCAAGGCCGCACTGTTCTTTCATGGCATAGTAACATGCAGGGCTTTCTTGCATGTAGCTTTCACGTTGCATGTAAGGTAGATTACGTTGCACAAGGGGCTAGGGATGGTTAGGTAGTGTTGGTGCAGCACTAATCTTGTGAGTAACGTCAGTCTGTACCTTCTATCTTCCTATGTTGTGACAACCATAGTGCCCTTGCAACTGCGGAAACTCTTGTGTGTTCAATGTATGCACAAAGGACAATATTCTTAACCATAACTTGTGTGTAACATGGTGGAATGGTAGGTGATCTACGTCATCTAGGTTGACATGGATCTGCAGCAGGCTGATGACCTGATCAAAGCATTGCACGCGGAAATTCTGGGGTGGCCATTCGATGTATCTGGTTTTACCCTTTGCCTGAGATTGCCTAAGATTAGAATTTGCGTGTGCACCATTGAACATCTCATTGCACAGTCGTGTCAATTTCACAAATGTATGTACATGCAAATTGTTGGATCATCTTGGAATTTTGTGACATGAGCCATTCTCCTCTGTGTGTACAGCTGGCTGTGACCAGTCAGGCGTGTCCATCCTTGTGCACATCCCTAACGGACCCAGCTGGTGCCGGGGCACCGTTTGCTGGTCATCTATCCATCTGTAACTACTGGGTTGCTGTGATGGTGTGCCAGAGTCTTGCCAATACGAGACGACGCACGGAGCAGATTTGCACGAGTTTCACAGGTGTACATTGTGATCAAATCAGCATAGTGTTCAACAACGTGACCCATCCTAATACAGCTTTATAGCCTGGGGTTGTTCTATTTGATGATCCCAGAGGAATCATGAAAGAGAACAACCCCAACCCCCTGGACAGGCAGGATCTTCCCAGACCCTGTGCCGAAAGACCAAAAAGGACCAAATTGAGCAAGGAAAATGAAGTCAGTGCGAGGACAAGTTATGTGATGAGTGGCACTGGGGTCAATGATGCGTGTGCCCATTTCTTTTTCTCCCTACGTGGCCTGTCTCTTCTCTCGTTGTGGCCCCTTGGCACTTTGTGCTTGTACCCCTTTTGTTCTTATGGAGTCTGGTGTCTATAGGCCAACACGAGGTGGTGTTGTGTCAATCTCATGATCTGGACTTGCCACCACTCACTTGTAGGCACTCTGTGGTTGTAGAAAACTACATCAATAGTTCCAACATCACCCTGCATGCTATTGTGTGTCCATGGGAGGTTTCTTGTTGGCCAGCTTCCGAGGTCACTTTCTCAGTTGTATTGAATTTGATGTCTAATGGCTTATGTTTATAAAACTCTTCCAAATGCATCTGCTTCTTCTTTCGTAATGTTACTTGGACAAACAAGCAGCTTGTACAAATGCCGAGGCTTTGCAAACTGATGTTTCGGAGCTGGTTGGTCGTTTTTTTTCTTCACATCCTCGCTGTTGTTTTGTATAAATGAATGTATGCTAGTCTCAGAGGGGGCGAGTGGATACCTCCCCTACTCACTCATTCTGTTTTCTAGCTCTTTTTGTATGAGTGTTCCTTTGTCGTCCCTCCACCTTTACCAGTATCATCTGTTGCATTGTGACCCTGACCCTCTCACAGAGAATATTGCTACGTGGGTTTTCTCATTCTCTCATGAGTTCACCAAGAAAGCTCTGTAGGCTTAAGTCCAAGGAGGCCTCCGAAAAGTCACTGTAACTGCATAGCAGCTGGCCATGAGTAGTCCACGATGTCTGGCACAGCTAGGCCAGGTGCAGCCTCATTCACTCGATGGTGTCAAGTTCGCTCCAGCTGGTTCCGTGTTATGCATGTACAAGAGTATGGACATGATTGAGTGGTCACAGTCATCTGTGCACAGACGGGGCGGGGATGGCACAAATCCTAAAAGTGGGTTGATCGCGTGATTTCCATTCCCCTCCGTTCATTGCTTGCATATTATAATGAGAGAAGGGATAGACTGATGTTGCATCTTACAGGCTGGCACCAAAATATCCATGGCTTTGATAGGCTGATTGGGACTTGTTCCATGTGGTCTCACATGTGTGAAGGAGGTAAGTGCAAGATGTGTCGCCACTAATTGTTCCTGACAGCAAGCAGACGCCCAGACCTTTGATGGAGCTGGTGAAACAATCCACTGCCTAGGAACACAAAACAGCACATAACTTATGGGCGAAGAACCAGAGAACAAGAAGGGCCCAATGTGCCCAATGGGCAGGCACAAGGCCAAGAAACTCTGGGCACCATCTCAAGAATGAACAGAAGTATATTGCTGCTGAGAGGAGAAGCATGATACATAGCGACAAAAGATGATGAAACTCAAGTTTGAGGGATGGACCTTTCACAGTGGTCCTAAGGCAGTGTTTCACACACGTTAGTCGGAAAAAAAAGAAGCAGTGTTGTACATGGGATGAATCATTCAAAGTGAAAACACGAAGACAAGCAATACCTCCGCAACTCTGAAAAGTGTGTCTGTGCATGGTTCATGCTGACGATGATGCAGATTCTCATGCTGTTACTTCTGTTGGTGTTGAGACTGTGGTCCTCCTCCTCCTCCTCCTCCTCCTCCTCGTCCTCCTCGTCCTCCTCGTCCTCCTTGTCCTCCTC
>SZWC01003906.1:153860-176537 GCA_023375785.1 Penium margaritaceum | reverse complement strand
ACTCGGATGCCCTCAAGATCTGGGTAAGACCTCGAATATGCCCCCTAGTGATGCCTTATAAGTCATGGTGGAATGTGAAGTACAGTGGGTGATGAAACAATGTATCCATAAAATGCACCAATAAGTTTGTGATTACAACACGCATATTACACTAAAAACTTGTAAAACCCATTTTACACGTGTTTTAGTGCCCCTTAAAAACCGACTTTGATAAGCCCAAGTCGACTTGGGTGGCTAGGTGCCGACTTCCGACTTTCGACTTGGCGACTCCAAGTCGACTTTGACTTGGAGAAGTCAACATGGAATAAGCCAGAGAAAGATGGAAGAAGCTAGGGAAAGGCGAAGCAAGCCAGAGAAAGGTGGAGCAAGCCAGAGAAACGTGGAGCAAGCTGGTGGAAGGTGGAGCAAGCTAGAGAAAGGTAGAGCAAGACAGGGAAAGGTGGAGCAAGCCAGATAAAGGTAGAAAAGCCAGGGAAATGTGGAGTAAGCAACAGAAAGATGGAGCAAGCTAGGGAAATGTGGAGCAAGCCAGAGAAAGATGGAGCAAGCCTGAAAAAGTTGGAGCAAGCCAGGGAAAGGAGGAGCAAGCTAGAGAAAGGTAGAGCAAGCCAGAGAAAGGTCGAGCAAGCCGGGAAAAGGTGGAGCAAGCTAGAGAAAGGTGGAGCAAGCCAGGGAAACGTGGAGCAAGCCGGTGAAATGTGGAGCAAACTTGAGAAAGGTGGAGCAAGCCAGAGAAAGGTGGAGCAAAACAGAGAAAGGTGGAGCAAGCCTGGGAAAGGTGGAGTAAGCCACAAAAGGGAAAAGCACGCCAGAGAAAGGTGGAGCAAGCCAGAGAAAGGTGGAGCAAAACAGAGAAAGGTGGAGCAAGCCTGGGAAAGGTGGAGTAAGCCACAAAAGGGAAAAGCACGCCAGAGAAAGGTGGAGCAAGCCAGAGAAAGGTGGACGAAGCAAGAGAAAGATGGAGCAAGCCAGGGAAAGGTGGAGCAAGTCAGAGAAAGGAGAACCAAGCCAGAGAACAGTGGAGCAAGCGAGAGAAAGGTGGATTAGGCCGTAGAAATGTAGAGCAAGCCAAAGAACTGTGGAGTAACCAAGAGAATGGTGGAGCAACCCAGAGAACGGTGGAGCAAGCCCGAAAAAGGTAGAGCAAGCAAGCGGTACGTTGAGCAAACCAGAGAATGGTGGAGCAAGCCAGACAATGTTGGAGCAAGCCAGAGAATGGAGGAGCAAGCCAAAGAATGGTGGAGCAAGCCTGAGAAAGGTGGAGCACGTCAGGGAACGGTGGAGCAAGCCACATAAAGGTGGAGTAGGCAAGAGAAAGGTGGAGCAAGCCAGGTAAAGGTGGAGCAAGCCAGAGAAAGATAGAGCAAGCCAGAGAACAATGGAGCAAGGGAGAGGAAAGTGGAGCAAGCAAGAGAACAGTGGAGGAAGCCAGAGAAAGATGGAGCAAGCGAGAGAAAGGCGGAGCAAGCCAAAGGAAATGGAGCAAGCCATAGAAAGGTGGAGCAAGTCAAAGGAAGGTGGAGCAAGCCAGAGAATGGTAGAACAAGCCAGGGAAAGGTGGAGCAAGCAAAAGAAAGGTGGAGCAAGTCAGGGAATGTCCAAACAAGACAGATAAAGGTGGAGCAAGCAAGGGAAAGGTAAAGTAAGATAGGGAAAGCTGGTGCATGCCATAGAAAGTTGGGAGCAAGCCAGTGAAAGGTGGAGCAGGCCAGAGAGAGGCAGAGCAAGCTTGAGAACAGTAGAGCAAGCCAGAGAAAGGTGGAGCAAGACAGAGAACAGTGGAGCAAGCCAGAGAAAGGTGGAGCAGGCCAGAGAGAGGCAGAGCAAGCTTGAGAACAGTAGAGCAAGCCAGAGAAAGGTGGAGCAAGACAGAGAACAGTGGAGCAAGCCAGAGAAAGGTGGAGCAAGCCAGCGAAAGATGAAACAAGAGAGAGAAAGGTGGAGCAAGCCAGAGAAAGGTGGAGCAAGCCAGAGAAAGGTGGAGCAAACCAGAGAAAGGTGGAGCAAGCATAAGAAAGGTGGAACAGGCTAGGGAAAGGTGGAGTAAGCCAGAGGAACGTGGATCAAGCCAGAGAATGGTGGAGCAAGCCAGGGAACAGTGGATCAAGAAATAGAAAGGTGGAGAAAGCCAGGGAAAGACGGAGCAAGACACAGAAAGGTGGAGCAAACCAAAGAAAGATGGAGCAAGCTAGGGACAGGCGAAGCAAGCCAGAGAAAGTTGGAGCAAGCCAGAGAAAGGTGGAGCAAGCCAGGGAACAGTGGATCAAGAAATAGAAAGGTGGAGAAAGCCAGGGAAAGACGGAGCAAGACACAGAAAGGTGGAGCAAACCAAAGAAAGATGGAGCAAGCTAGGGACAGGCGAAGCAAGCCAGAGAAAGTTGGAGCAAGCCAGAGAAAGGTGGAGCAAGCCGGTGGAAGGTGGAGCAAGCTAGAGAAAGGTAGAGCAAGACAGGGAAAGGTGGAGCAAGCCAGAGAAAGGTAGAAAAGCCAGGGAAAGGTGGAGTAAGCAACAGAAAGATGGAGCAAGCTAGGGAAATGTGGAGCAAGCCAGAGAAAGGTAGAAAAGCCAGGGAAAGGTGGAGTAAGCAACAGAAAGATGGAGCAAGCTAGGGAAATGTGGAGCAAGCCAGAGAAAGATGGAGCAAGCCTCAGAAAGATGGAGCAAGCCAGGGAAAGGAGGAGCAAGCTAGAGAAAGGTAGAGCAAGCCAGAGAAAGGTCGAGCAAGCCAGGAAAAGGTGGAGCAAGCCAGAGTAAGGTGGAGCAAGTCAGAGAACGGTGGAGCAAGCCAGAGAAAGGTGGAGCAAGCAAGAGAACAGTGGAGGAAGCCAGAGAAAGGTTGAGCAAGCCAGAAAAAGGTGGAGCAAGCCAAAGAAAGGCGGATCAAGCCAAAGATAGGTGGAGTAAGCCAGAGAAAGGTGGAGCAAGCCAGAGAAAGGTGGAGCAAGCCACAAAACGGTGGAGCAAGCCAAGAAAGGGTGGAGCAAGTCAGAGAAAGGTCGAGCAAGCCAGAGAAGGGTGGAGCAAGCCACGGACCAGTGGAGCAAGCCAGAGAAAGGTGGAGCAAGCCAGGGAAAGGTGGAGCAAGCCAGGGAAAGGTGGATCAAGCCAAGGAAAGGTGGAGCAAGCCAGAGAAAGGTGGAGCAAGTATGGGAAAAGAAAAGCAAGCCAGAGAAAAATGGAGCAGGCCAGAGAAAGGTGGAGCAAGCAATGGAAAGGTGGAGTGAGCCAGACAAAGGTGAAGCAAGCCAGAGAACGGTGGAGCAAGGCAGATAAAGGTGGAGAGAGCCAGAGAACGGTGGAGCAAGCAAGAGAAAGTTGGAGCAAGCCAGAGAAAGGTGGACCAAGCTAGGGAAAGGTGGAGCAAGCCAGAGAAAGGTGGAGCAAGCCAAAAAAAGGTAGAGCAAGCCAGAGAAAAGTTGAGCAAGCCAGAGAAAGGTGGAGCAAGCCAGGGAAAGTTGGAGTAAGCGAGAAAAATGGAGGAAGCTAGAGGAAGTTGGAGCAAGCTAGGGAAAGGTGGAGCAAGCCAAAGAAAGGTGGAGCAAGCCAGGGAAAGGTGGAGCAAGCCAGAGAAAGGTAGAAAAGCCAGGGAAAGGTGGAGTAAGCAACAGAAAGATGGAGCAAGCTAGGGAAATGTGGAGCAAGCCAGAGAAAGATGGAGCAAGCCTGAGAAAGATGGAGCAAGCCAGGGAAAGGAGGAGCAAGCTAGAGAAAGGTCGAGCAAGCCAGGAAAAGGTGGAGCAAGCCAGAGTAAGGTGGAGCAAGTCAGAGAACGGTGGAGCAAGCCAGAGAAAGGTGGACCAAGCAAGAGAACAGTGGAGGAAGCCAGAGAAAGGTTGAGCAAGCCAGCAAAAGGTGGAGCAAGCCAAAGAAAGGCGGATCAAGCCAAAGATAGGTGGAGTAAGCCAGAGAAAGGTGGAGCAAGCCAGAGAAAGGATGAGCAAGCCACAAAACGGTGGAGCAAGCCAAGAAAGGGTGGAGCAAGTCAGAGAAAGGTCGAGCAAGCCAGAGAACGGTGGAGCAAGCCACGGACCGGTGGATCAAGCCATAGAAAGGTGGAGCAAGCCAGGGAAAGGTGGAGCAAGCCAGGGAAAGGTGGATCAAGCCAAGGAAAGGTGGAGCAAGCCAGAGAAAGGTGGAGCAAGTATGCGAAAAGTAAAGCAAGCCAGAGAAAAATGGAGCAGGCCAGAGAAAGGTGGAGCAAGCAATGGAAAGGTGGAGTGAGCCAGACAAAGGTGAAGCAAGCCAGAGAACGGTGGAGCAAGGCAGATAAAGGTGGAGAGAGCCAGAGAACGGTGGAGCAAGCAAGAGAAAGTTGGAGCAAGCCAGAGAAAGGTGGACCAAGCTAGGGAATGGTGGAGCAAGCCAGAGAAAGGTGGAGCAAGCCAAAAAAAGGTGGAGCAAGCCAGAGAAAAGTTGAGCAAGCCAGAGAAAGGTGGAGCAAGCCAGGGAAAGATGGAGTAAGCGAGAAAAATGGAGGAAGCTAGAGGAAGTTGGAGCAAGCTAGGGAAAGGTGGAGCAAGCCAAAGAAAGGTGGAGCAAGCCAGGGAAAGGTGGAGCAAGCCAGGGAAAGGTGGAGCATGCAAACGGAAGGTGGAGCAAGCCAGAGAAAGGTGGAGTAAACCAGGGGAAGGTGGAGCAAGCAAGAGAAAGGTGGAGCAAGCTAGAGAAAGGTGGAGCAAGCCAGGGAAAGGTGGAGCAAGCCAGGGAAAGGTGGAGCATGCAAACGGAAGGTGGAGCAAGCCAGAGAAAGGTGGAGTAAACCAGGGGAAGGTGGAGCAAGCAAGAGGAAAGTGGAGTAAGCTAGAGAACGGGGGAGCAAGCTAGAAAGCGATGGAGCAAGTCAGAGAACAGTGGAGCAAGCCAAAGAAAGGTGGAGCATGCCAAAGAAAGATGGAGCAAGCAATAGGAAGGTGAAGCAAGCCAGAGAAAGGTGGAACAAGCCAGAGAAAGGTGGAACAAGACAGAAATTGGTGGAACAAGCAAGAGAAAGGTGGAGCAAGCCAGAGAAAGTTGGAGAAAGCCAGGGAAAGGGGAGAAAGCCATAGAAAGGTGGAGCAAGGCAGAGATTTGAGGAGGAAGCCAGAGAAAGGTGGAGCAAGTCAGAAATCGATGGATGAAGCCACAGAAAAGTGGGGCAAGCCAGGGAAAGGTGGAGCAAGCCAGAGAAAGGTGGAGCAAGCTCTTTGCCTGCTCGGTGCACTCACGGGCCCAGTGGCCCTCCTTGCCGCAGTTGCGGCACGCACCCTTCTTGGCGCCTTTCTTGCCGCCGCCATGTCCGCCACCTCCCTTGCCCCCAGTTCCGCCACCACGCGTTTTAATGACAAGGACCAATGAGGGCGACGAGGAATCTACGCAGCTCCATTGCTGCACCTCGTTACGAATGTACTATGCGACTGCGCCATAGGTGAGTTTGTCTTCAGCCTTGACTACCAGCTTGCAGCCTTCGAAGTAGCCCCACTGTGACTCAGCCGTCCCGGACATCAACAGCATGAGCACCTTTGTGTTCTCCTTTTCGAAGGCCTCCTTCTGCGCTTCCGTTGCTTTCACTTCGTTGAGGACTTCGGTTCCCATCATGACTTGCAGCACACACTTATGTGCAAGGTGGATCTCAAAGTGCCACCTCCATAGCCCAAAGCCAGGATCGCCTGCATACTTTTGGATTGCCTGCGTCTCCTTTTGTGCCATTGGGTAGTCTTCCNGTTACTTGGTCAAGTGGATTATCCACCTCCAGTCGAACCGCGGCCGACTCCCAGAGCCGCCGCGTACACCCCAAATTTGGAAGCTCATTTCTCCCTCTTTACTTGTCCGATTCCGGTGAAACAACTTTCACCGGATTCAGCAACTCGTCAACTTTTAGGGCCAATCCTCCAAGTAAATATCGGAGCAATCCTTGAGTCACCAGATCCAATGACAAGGATCCTCCCTCAGGCGGCTCGTCCATGCCTCCCGGCGCCGCACTTGGGCATTCAAAGGGGCCAATCTTCAACAATACCCAGTGAAGATCAAACCGTCAAAGAAAACAACGGNGAGTTTGTCTTCAGCCTTGACTACCAGCTTGCAGCCTTCGAAGTAGCCCCACTGTGACTCAGCCGTCCCGGACATCAACAGCATGAGCACCTTTGTGTTCTCCTTTTCGAAGGCCTCCTTCTGCGCTTCCGTTGCTTTCACTTCGTTGAGGACTTCGGTTCCCATCATGACTTGCAGCACACACTTATGTGCAAGGTGGATCTCAAAGTGCCACCTCCATAGCCCAAAGCCAGGATCGCCTGCATACTTTTGGATTGCCTGCGTCTCCTTTTGTGCCATTGGGTAGTCTTCCTCTCCGGGACCTCAGAGTTTGATGGCGATGGCATCCCTGGCGACAATCCAGTCCGCCGCAAAAGCCGTGAGCAATTTGTAGACTGGTCAGGGCTGTGTGCCCATAACCCTTTGACAGAAACTGGCCCCGGATGGAGGCAGTTCCAACGTAGCCTGATGGGTATTCTACGTTCACGGCTTCTTTTGTGCAGGTTCTGCGTCCAAGCGTGAGCTTTTTGGTTGCCTCATGCTATGTTTCTTGGAGCTGGACAGAGATGTGAGATAGTCACTTTTGCAAAGGGAATAATGCGATTTTGCATAAGTTTGTGGACAGGGACATGATCTAAACTTTTGTATGGCTAGTAATGAGCTTTCCAACGCAGCAAACCGTGTGCAATTCCAATAACCGTAGCTGCCGCTGGGTCAGCGGAAGTGCAGAACCCCAAACTAGCCCCTCAGTTGGTGGCGCACACCACGTCGCCCGCCGAGGCGCCCTCACACATCAAGGACCCATCAAAACGCCATTCCGGATGTGCATATGTCCCTACGTATAGTGGCGGTGCCTCTTGCGCCTTTGGAGTCTCTTTCAATGCATTAACTATCAAGTTTGGTGATGGGGATTGATGTGGGTTCAAACCTGTTCGCGGACCTGCAGTCCGACTTTTGACAAAGTCCCCGAGTAACAAAATGTACTACTGGGTTTCGGACGCCGAGCCAGAGATTTGGTCAAGTCCATCAGTAACAAACTGCACTACTGGCATCCGGTGGATCATTCACTGGAAAGCTCAGCAGCCCTTCCGGAGCAAAATATCCAGATGGACTTTTTGTTACTTGGTCAAGTGGATTATCCACCTCCAGTCGAACCGCGGCCGACTCCCAGAGCCGCCGCGTACACCCCAAATTTGGAAGCTCATTTCTCCCTCTTTACTTGTCCGATTCCGGTGAAACAACTTTCACCGGATTCAGCAACTCGTCAACTTTTAGGGCCAATCCTCCAAGTAAATATCGGAGCAATCCTTGAGTCACCAGATCCAATGACAAGGATCCTCCCTCAGGCGGCTCGTCCACGCCTCCCGGCGCCGCACTTGGGCATTCAAAGGGGCCAATCTTCAACAATACCCAGTGAAGATCAAACCGTCAAAGAAAACAACGGCTATGAAGAGAATGACTCTCATCACAGAAGCCAAGTTCCATCTCCCACCTCTCCTACCATTCATCCTAAAAGTTGTCCCTGCTGCTGGAAGTGTAATGGTTATGGGCATGTGCGCTACCACTGCCCTCTCACGCAGAGCAAACGACAACTCACAACATCCCCAGCTGTCACATCCTCAAGAACATGGGCAACACCGCCAGAATCACCACAATGCTCCTCACTACCGATCACACCACCTGCTCTTGCTCTACTGGTCACAGAACATTCCATCATTCCAGTGTAGCCTTCTCAGCCCTCATAAAGCTACGCAGGTGCATTGCTCATATCTTCCGACCTCAAAGCAGACATGATTTCCTTCCCAGATTTACAAACTTCAGATTTAGTCATGCATCTGATTATTCTAACCTTTTTTGTCACAACGTTGTACAAGACCATTCTCCGGAGGTTAACCAAAAGACCTCGTGGAACGACATCCACACGTATCCCCCTGACTGACACCTCCAGCGTTCCTCAGTCCACTACTTTTCATACTGATCGGCCTTTCCGACGTTGACCGAAAGCAAGCACACTCAAGTTCACTTGCTCATCGACATTACTCAATAAGTTGATCCCACGATCTGTTTCACGTACTCGATTCGTTGGATATTCCCATATTGATTTTCAAACCGTTGAGATGCACCCCGGCACCTTGACATTTACACATCGTGAGTACACGATCATCTTCACCAAAGCTCCCTCTTCTCCTTCTCAAGGTTCCCTCCTCTCCTCTACTGCTTCCCAGCACACTACTATTGTTTCCTCACCTGACCCTCCGTGGTACAACTGTGTCCCCGGCAAGACTCTCTGACAAAGATCCATGGCTGCCTGAACACGCGGGGGGGGGGGGGGGGGGGGGACTTGCAAAGTGTTTCGTCATCCAAGCATCATCATCTCACATAGTATTCAACAAAATAACAAAACAAAACATTTGCATTGGCACCATCTGCACCATCGGCGTCATCAGCACCATCAGTATGATCTACGCCATCAGCACCATCAGCACCATCAGCACCATCACCACCATCAGCACTGTCAGCACCATCCCCACCATCGTCTCCAAGTTTTCCCCTGCTGTCCTTCTTCTTGCGTACAAACGCACCCTATCTCCTTTTATCCAAGCGTGGCACTGGACAATCTCATCCCTCTCTGTGGATCGTCCCCTCCAGCTCTCCCTCATGCGGCTTGGAAATGACAAAGAAGAACTCTTCAGCTCCACATCTTCCTTGTGCATCCGCTTGCATCTTTCTTTGCTCCCCAATGTTTGCTCTCTCTCTCTCTCTCTCTCTCTCTCTCTCTTTCTCTCTCTCTCTCTNGGACTTGCAAAGTGTTTAGTCATCCAAGCATCATCATCTCACATAGTATTCAACAAAATAACAAAACAAAACATTTGCATTGGCACCATCTGCACCATCGGCGTCATCAGCACCATCAGCATGATCTACGCCATCAGCACCATCAGCACCATCACCACCATCACCACCATTAGCACTGTCAGCACCATCCCCACCATCGTCTCCAAGTTTTCCCCTGCTGTCCTTCTTCTTGCGTACAAACGCACCCTATCTCCTTTTATCCAAGCGCGGCACTGGACAATCTCATCCCTCTCTGTGGATCGTCCCCTCCAGCTCTCCCTCATGCGGCTTGGAAATGACAAAGAAGAACTCTTCAGCTCCACATCTTCCTTGTGCATCCGCTTGCATCTTTCTTTGCTCCCCAATGTTTGCTCTCTCTCTCTCTCTCTCTCTCTCTCTCTCTTTCTCTCTCTCTCTCCTTGTCGTCTCCTTCTGGTCCCTCCAAATGAGGCGTTGGTACGGACCCGGGGTTTGTATGGTCAATACTTCCCTCTCTTCTATCGTTCTGCTCTCTCTCCTGCTCCTCACAGGGCCTTCCAAGTCCCCCCACATGAAGTGTTGGATCCGGTGGCTGTTTGACCGTGCTCCGCTCATGCTGCGTCCCCGTCCTTGCTTCACGGCGAACTACTTGACTTCATTGATATCGTTGATCGTGGATCGGAAGACACCAGGGGGACATATTTGAAATATGTGTGCGCATCCTCCCACCACTCTCCGGAATTCTCCATTGCTTGGCTCTCGATAGCTTTGGCATCCTCTTCCACTGGACATGGTGCAGGGAGGACGTGGCAAGCGGCTTTTGCTCTGTGCCCATACCTCCGGGGTCCATGTCATCGCTGCCTGCCACCCCAACTCCCACCACTCCTCCTTTTTCTCCCGGACTTCTTTGAACTCGGTCCCGCTCTCGCTCGCCTCACATGGGGGGGGGGGGGGGGGGGGGGTGGCCTCTCCGCACAATTATTTATTTCTCCTGGCTTCATTGCTTCCCAGTGCGCAGAGTCCTTTTGTGGTGGTAGGGGGTGGGCGCCAGGCCGTCCTCGAGCTCGTCCCTCCCTCGGCAGCCTGGCGCTCCACCCTTTGCCTCTACCTTTTCTCCCGGTCTTCACCCGCCCACTGTCTACGTTTCTCCTAGTCCATGCCATTCGTATATCTGGCGTTCTTTGTTCTCCCTCGTGGGTGGAGGTGGTGGTGGTAAGCGGCCTCGGCAGTGCTTTGCTTTTTGCATCCACTCCCCTGATGTCTACCACCACTACCCCACTTTCCCTTGGGCTCGGCTCGGCTCGGCTTGGCTCGCATGGAGAGGGGGTTACCTTTTGTTTTCATACATGCAAGCCCATGCCTGGCCATCTCAAACCGTTCAGTTCTCGTGGGGGGGCATTTCCTTGTTGTCCGCCAATCTACTGCGGAGGTTGTGGCATACGGGGGAGAATTGTGTAAACTGCTCCTCTCCCTCCTGGCTGCATCAATGCAAGATCCAACAGCACCCATACAGAGATCTCGTCCTTACTGTGCTGTCCTCAATATCTCAGCGCCATCCAACAGCTGGATTGACAACTACTGTCAAAAGCACAAAATGGAATGCTTTGTGCTTTTGGCGTGGCATGCTTTCTGCTTCAGCTGGACACCAATCGCAGCATAAGTTTCCTGTTATGCTTGGTGTCCACACCGTGCCACTGCTTATTGAAGTTCTTTCTGCTTGCTAGTCAATAACTAGTGTTCCCCAACCATTTTTTCCCCCTCTGACCATTTGTATCTCGTGTTATGAGTTGTCAATGTTGACCACACACTGTGAAAATCGTTGGTCATGATCAGTGACATATGCCTACTTTGGTTGGTCATTGTGCATGGTAGCCACACCATGCTACTACTTATTGAAGGTCTTTGTATTAGATAGTTGATAACTAGTATTGTCAAACCACTGTTTCCTCCTCAGACCATTTGTGACTTGTGTTATGGTCTGTCAATGATGACCACCCATAGTGAAACTCTTTGGTCACGGTCAGTGACATATGCCTAATTTAGTTTATCATTGTGCACGGTAGCCACACCGTGCCACTTGTCATTCAAGGTCTTTGTACTTGCACGTTGTTGACTAGTATTATCAAACCATTGTTCCCCCCTATGACCATTTGTGACTCGTGTTATGAGTTGTGAACATTGACCCATCATAGTGAAAAAATCTTCGTCATGATCAGTGACAAACGCCTACTTTGGTTGGTCATTCTGCATGGTATCCACACCGTGCCACTACTTATTGAAGGTCTTTGTACTTGCTAGTTGATAACTAGTATTCCCAAATAATTGTTTCCCCCTCTAACCGTTTGTGACGTGTGTTATGAGTTGTGAACGTTGACCCATAACAGTGAAAGCCTTTGCTCAAAGTCAGTGACATATGCCTACTGTGGTTGGTCATTGTGCATGGTAGCCACAACGTGGCACTACGCATTAAAGGTCTTTGTACTTGCTAGTTGATAACTAGTATCCCCAAACTATTGTTTCCCCCTCTGACCATTTATGACTTGTTTTATAAGTTGTAAATATTGACCACATACAGTGGAATTCTTTGGTCATGGTCAGTGACATATGCATACTTTGGTTGGTCATTGTGCATAGTAGCCAAACTGTAACACTAGTTATAGAACATCTTTGTACTTGCTAGTTGATAACTAGTACTCCCAAACCATTGTTTCCCCCACTTACCATTTGTGACTCGTAATATGAGTCGTCAACATTGACCACACACAGTGGAATTCCTTTGATCATGTTTAGTGACATATGCCTACCTTGGTTTATCATTGTGCATGGTACCCACACTACTACCTATTGAAGCTCTGTGTACTTGCTAGTCAATACCTAGTGTTCACAAACCTTTGTTTTCCCCTCTGACCATTTTTGACTCGTGTTATGAGTTGTCAACGTTAACCACAGATAGTGGAATTCTTTATTCATGATCAGTGACATACGCCAACATTTTGTTGGTCATTATGCATGGTAGCCACACCGTGCCACTATGTGTTGAAGGTCTTTGTACTTGCTAGTTGATAAACATTATTTCCAAATCATTTTGCCCCCCTCTGAACATTTGTAACTTGTGTTAGAAGTTTTCAACGTTGACCCATCATAGTGACATTCTTTGGTCATTCTCAGTAACATATGCCTACTTTGTTGGGTCATTGTGCATGGTAGCCACACAGTGCCACACCTTTTTAAAGGTCATTGTACTTGCTTGATGATAATAAGCATTTTCAAGCCATTGTTTCTCCCTCTGACCATTTGTAACTTGTATTATGTGTTGTCAACGTTGACCACCCATAGTGAAATTCTTTGGCTCTGGTCAGTGAAATATGCCTACTTTGGTTTGTGATTGTGCATGCTAGCTACACAAAGCAACTACGTATAAAAGATCATTGTACTTGCTAGTCGATAACTACGATTCCCTGACCGTTTCCCCATCTGACCAGGTTCGACTCGTATTATGAGTTGTCAACGTTGACCACACAAAGTGGAGTTCTTCAGTCATGGTCAGTGACATATGCCTACTTTTATTGGCCATTGTGCATGGTAGCCACACCATGCCACTTCTTGTAGATAGTATTTGTGTTTGCTACACGATACCTAGTGTTCCCAAACCATTGTTTATCCCTCTAAGTATTTGTGACTCGTGTTATGAGTTATCAACGTTGAACACACATACGCATAGTTTGGTTGGTCATTGTGCATGGTAGCCACACTGTACCAATATCAACTGAAAGTCTTTCTACTTGCTGGACGATACCTAGTGGTTCTAAACCACAGTCGTTTCCCTCTCTCACCATTCTCTGGCTTGCTCTACCATTCTCTGTCTTACTCCATCGTTCTCTGGCTTGCTCCACCCTTCTCTGGCTTGCTCCACCATTATCTGGCTTGCTCCACTGTTCTCTGACTTGCTCCATTGTTCTCTGGCTTGCCCCACCATTATCTGGCTTAATCCACCATTCTCTTGCTTGCTCCACCGTTCTCCAACTTGCTCCACCTTTCTCTGGCTTGCTCCACCTTTCCATAGCTTGCACCACCTTTCTATGGCTTGCTCCACCATTCTCTGGCTTGCTCTAGCGTTATCTGGCTTTCTTCTCCGTTGTCTGGCTTGCTCCACCGTTCTCCAACTTGCTCCACCTTTCTCTGGCTTGCTCCACCTTTCCATAGCTTGCACCACCTTTCTATGGCTTGCTCCACCATTCTCTGGCTTGCTCTAGCGTTATCTGGCTTTCTTCTCCGTTGTCTGGCTTGCTCCAACTTTCTCTGGCTTGCTCCACCTTTTTTGGCTTGCTATACCTTTCTCTGGCTTGCTCCACCGTTCCCTATCTTGCTCCACCTCTCTCTGACTTTCACATCCTTTCCCTGGCATGGTCCACCTTTCTCTGGCTTGCTCCACCTTTTTTGGCTTGCTATACCTTTCTCTGGCTTGCTCCACCGTTCCCTATCTTGCTCCACCTCTCTCTGACTTTCACATCCTTTCCCTGGCATGGTCCACCTTCCTCTGGATTACTCCATCTTTCTGTGGCTTGCTCCACCTTTCTCTGGCTTTCTCCGCCTTTCCCTGGCTTGCACCACCTTTCTGTGGCTTGGTCCACCTTTCCCTGGCTTGCTCCACCTTTCACTGGCTTGCTCCACCTTTCCCTGGCTTGCTCCACCTTCTCCAGGCATGTTCCAGCTTTCTCTGGATTGCTCCACCTTTCTCTGGGTTGGTCCACCTCTCCCTGGCTTGCTCCACCTTCTCCAGGCATGTTCCAGCTTTCTCTGGATTGCTCCACCTTTCTCTGGGTTGGTCCACCTCTCCCTGGCTTGCTCCACCATTTTTTGGCTTGCTCCATCTTTCTCTGGCTTGCTCTGCCTTTTCGTGGCATGCTCCGCCATTCTATGGCCTGCTCCACCGTTCTCTCGCTTGCTCCACCTTTGTCTAGAATGCTCCACCTTTCTCAGGCTTGCTCCACCTTTCTCTGGCTTACTCTACTGTTCTCTGTCTAGCTCCACCATTCTCTGGCTTGCTTCACCGTTTGATTGCTTGCTCCAACGTTCCCTGACTTGCTCCACCTTTCTCTGGCGTGCTCCACCTTTCTCTGGCTTGCTTCACCTTTCTCTGGCTTTCTCAACTGTTCTGTGGCTTGCTCCGCCGTTCTCTGGCTTGCTCTGCCTTCCTGTGGCTTGCTCCACCTTCCACTGGCTTGCTCCACTATACTCTGGCGTGCTCCACTGTTCACTGGCTTGCTCCACTATTCTCTTGCTTGCTCCACTGTTCCCAGGCTTGCTCCACCATTCTCTAGCTTACCCCTCCGTTCTCTGGCTTGCTCCACCTTTCCCTGGCTTCTTCCACCTTTCTCTGGCTTGCTCCACCGTTCTCTGGCATGCTCCATCGTTCTCTAGCTTTCTCCACCTTTCTTCGGCTTGCTCCACCTTTATCTGGCTTGCTCCACCTTTCTCTGGCTTCCACAACCTTTACCAAACTTTCTCCACCTTTCTGTGGATTGCTCCGCCGTTCTGTGGCTTGCTCTACCTTTCTTTGGATTGCTCCACCTTTCTCTGGCTTGCTTCACTTTTCTCTGGCTTTCTCCAACTTTCTCTAGCTTGCTCTATCATTCTTTGGCTTGCTCCACCGTTCTCTGGCTTGCTCCACCATTCTCTGGCTTACTTCACTGTTCTCTTGCTTGCTCCTCCTTTATGTGGCTTGCTCACCTTTCTCTGGCTTGCTCCGCCTTTCTCTGGCTTGCTCCACCGTTCTCTGGCTTGCTCCACCATTCTCTGGCTTACTTCACTGTTCTCTTGCTTGCTCCTCCTTTATGTGGCTTGCTCACCTTTCTCTGGCTTGCTCCGCCTTTCCTTTGCTTGCTCCACCTTTCTCTAGCTTACTCCACCTTTCCCTTACTTGCTCCACCGTTCTCTGGCTTGCTCAACCTTTCTCTAGCTTGCCTCACCGTTCTCTGGCTTGCTCCACCATTCTCTTGCTTTCTCCACCTTTCCCTTTCTTGCTCGACCTTTCTATGGCTTACTCCACCTTTCTCTGGCTTGCTCAACCTTTCTCTAGCTTGCCTCACCGTTCTCTGGCTTGCTCCACCATTCTCTTGCTTTCTCCACCTTTCCCTTTCTTGCTCGACCTTTCTATGGCTTACTCCACCTTTCTCTGGCTTGCTCCACCTTTCTCTTGCTTGCTCCACCTGTCTATGCCTTGCTGCATCGTTATCTAGTTAGCTCCATCTTTCTCTGGCTTGCTCCACCGTTCTCGAGCTCGCTCCACCGTTCTCCGACTTGCTCTGCATTTCTCTGGCTTGCTCCACCGTTCTCTGGCTTGCTCCACCTTTCTCTTGCTTGCTCCACCTGTCTATGCCTTGCTGCATCGTTATCTAGTTAGCTCCATCTTTCTCTGGCTTGCTCCACCGTTCTCGAGCTCGCTCCACCGTTCTCCGACTTGCTCTGCATTTCTCTGGCTTGCTCCACCGTTCTCTGGCTTGCTCCACCTTTCTCTGGCCTTCTCCACCTTTCTATGGCTTGCTCCATCTTTTTGTGGCTTGCTCTATCATTCTCTGGCTTGCTTCACCTTTCTATGTCTTGCTCCACCTTTCTCTGGCCTTCTCCACCTTTCTATGGCTTGCTCCATCTTTTTGTGGCTTGCTCTATCATTCTCTGGCTTGCTTCACCTTTCTATGTCTTGCTCCACCTTTCTCTCTCTTGCTCCACCATTCTCTGGCTTGTTCTACCGTTCTCTGGCTTTCTCCACCTTTTTCTAGCTTGCTCCACCTTTCTCTGGCTTGCTCCACCTTTTGTCTGGCTTACTCTACCTTTATCTGGCTTGCTCTGCCTTTCTCTGGCTTGCTTAAATTTTCTCTGCCTTGCTCCACCAATCTCTGTCTTGCTCCACCTTTCTCTTGCTTGCTCCACCTTTCTCTGGCTTGCTCTTCGTTTCTGTGGCCTGCTCCACCTTTCTTTGGCCTGCTACACAGTTCCCTGGCTTGCTCCACCGTTCTCTGGCTTGATCCACCTTTTCCTGGATTGCTCCAAGTTTTTCTGGCTTGCTCCACCTTTCCCTAGCTTGCTCCACCTTTATCTGGCCTGCTCCATCTTTGTCTAGCCTGCTCCACCGTTCTCTGGTTTGCTCCACCGTTCTGTGGCTTGCTCTAGCTTCCCATGCTGGCTCTACCTTTGTCTGGATGACCCTAACTTTTCCTGGATTGCTCCACCTTTTTCTGGCTCGCTCCACTTTTCTGTGGCTTCCTCCACCTCTCTCTTGCATGCTGCACCTTTCTCTGGCTTGCTCCACCTTTCCCTGGCTTGCTCCACCCTTATCTGGCCTGCTCCACTGTTATCTGGCTTGCCCAACTGTTCCATGGCTTGAATCACCTTTTTCTGGCTTACTCCACCTCTCTGTGGCTTGCTCTACCTTTCTCTGGCTTTCTCCACCGTTCCATGGCTTGCTCTACCGTTCTCTGGCATGCTCGGCCGTTCTATGGCTTGCTCCATCTTTCCTTGGCTTGCTCCAGCTTTCTCTGGCTTGCTCCACCTTTCTCTGGCTTGCTCCACCTTTCTACGGCTTGCTCCACTATTCTCTGGCTTGCTCCACCTTTCTCTGGCTTGCTCCACCCTTCTGTGCCTTGCTCCACCGCTGTGTTGCTTACTCCACCTTTCTCTGGCTTGCTCCACCATTCTCTGGCTTGCTCCACCTTTCTCTGGCTTGCTCCACCCTTCTGTGCCTTGCTCCACCGCTGTGTTGCTTACTCCACCTTTCTCTGGCTTGCTCCATATTTCTCTAGCTTGCTCAAACTTTCCCGGTCTTGCTCCTCTTTTCATTGGCTTGCTCCACCTTATCCTGGCTTGCTCCATCATTCTCTGGCTTTCTCCTTCTTTCTGTGGCTTGCTTCACCATTCTTTGGCTTGCTCCACCTTTCCCTGTATTGCTCCACCTTCCTCTGGGTTGGTCTACCTTTATATGGCTTGTTGCACCTTTCTCTTGCTTGCTCCACCTTTCTCTGACTTGCTCCACCAATCTCTGGCTTGCTGCACTTTTCTCTGGCCTGCTCCACCTTTCTTTGGCCTACTTCACCGTTCTCTGGCTTGCTCCACCTTATCCTGGCTTGCTCCATCATTCTCTGGCTTTCTCCTTCTTTCTGTGGCTTGCTTCACCATTCTTTGGCTTGCTCCACCTTTCCCTGTATTGCTCCACCTTCCTCTGGCTTGCTCTACCTTTATATGGCTTGTTGCACCTTTCTCTTTCTTGCTCCACCTTTCTCTGACTTGCTCCACCAATCTCTGGCTTGCTGCACTTTTCTCTGGCCTGCTCCACCTTTCTTTGGCCTACTTCACCGTTCTCTGGCTTGCTCCACCTTTCTCTGACTTGCTCCACCAATCTCTGGCTTGCTGCACTTTTCTCTGGCCTGCTCCACCTTTCTTTGGCCTACTTCACCGTTCTCTGGCTTGCTCCACCGTTGACTGGCTTGCTACTCCTTTCCCTGGCCTGCTCCAACTTTCTCTTTCTTGCTCTACATTTCCCTGGCTTGCTTCACCTGTCTTTGGCTTGCTCCACCTTTCTCTGGCCTGCTCCACCGTTCTCTGGTTTTCATCACGTTTCTCTGGCTTGCTCCACCTTTCTCTGGCCTGCACCATTTTTCTCTGGCTTGCTCTACCTTGCCCTGCTAGCTCTACCGTTATCTAGCTTGCTGCACCTTTCCCTGGCTTGCTGTACATTTCTCTGGCTTGCTCCACCTTTCCTTGGCTTGCTCCACCTTTCTCTGTCTTCCTCCACCTTCATGTGGTTTGCTCCATGTTTCCCAGGCTTGATCCACCTTTCTCTGGCTTGCTCCACCATTCGTTGCTTGCTCCACCGTTCCCTGCCTTGCTCCAACATTCCCTAGCTTTTTCCACCTTTCTCTGGCTTGCTTCCCCTTTCTGTGGATTACTTCAGCTTTATCTTGTTTTCTCCACCTTTCCCTGGCTTGCTCTGCCTTTCTCTGGCTTGCTCAACCGTTCTTTGGCTTGCTCCACCTTTTGTTGGCTTGCCCCAATTTTCTCTGTCTTGCTCCACCTTCATCTGGCTTGCTCTACCTTTCTCTGGCTTGCTGCACCATTCTCTGCCTCCCTCCACCTTTCTTTGGCTTGGTCTACCCTTCCCGAGCTTGCTCCACCGTTCTCCTGCTTGCTCCACCTCTTTTTGGCTTGCTCCATCCTTCTCTAACTTGCTCCAGTTTTCCCTGGCTTGCTCCGCCTTTCTTCGGCTTGCTCCACCTTTCCCTGGCTTGCTTCATCCCTCTCTGGCTTGCTCCATCCTTCTCTAACTTGCTCCAGTTTTCCCTGGCTTGCTCCGCCTTTCTTCGGCTTGCTCCACCTTTCCCTGGCTTGCTTCATCCCTCTCTGGCTTGCTCCTGCTTTCTATGGCTTGCTTCACCGTTCTCTGACTTGCTCCACCTTTCCCTGGCTTGCTCCACCCTTCTTTGGCTTGCTCCACCTCTCTATGGCTTGCTATACCTTTATCTGGCTTGCTCCAACTTTTTTTGGCTTGCTCCACCTTTCTCTGTCTTGCTCAACCAATCTCTGGCCTGCTCGGCCTTTCTTTAGCTTGCTCCACCTTTCTCTGGCTTGCTCCACCTTTCTCTGGCCTGCACCACTTTTCTTTGGCCTCCTACGCCATTCTATGGCTTGCTCCATTGTTCTCTGGCTTGCTCCACCTTTTCTTGGCTTGCTCCACCTTTTTCTGCATTGCTCCACCTTTCTCTGGCTTGCTCCACCTTTCTCTGGATTGCTCCACCTTTCTCTAGCCTGCTCTACCGTTCTCTGGTTTGCTCCACTGTTCTCTGGCTTGCTCCACCTTACCCTGGCCTGTTCTACCTTTCTCTGGCTTGCTCCACCTTTCTCTGGATTGCTCCACCTTTCTCTAGCCTGCTCTACCGTTCTCTGGTTTGCTCCACTGTTCTCTGGCTTGCTCCACCTTACCCTGGCCTGTTCGACCTTTCTCTGGCTTGCTCCACATTTCCTTGCTGGTTCTACTGTTCTCTGGCTTGCTCCACCTTTCCCTCGCTTGCTTCACGTTTCTCTGGCTTGCTTCACCTTTCTGTGGCTTGCTCCACCTTTCTCTGGCTTGCTCCACATTTCCTTGCTGGTTCTACTGTTCTCTGGCTTGCTCCACCTTTCCCTCGCTTGCTTCACGTTTCTCTGGCTTGCTTCACCTTTCTGTGGCTTGCTCCACCTTTCTCTGGCTTACTCTACCTTTCTCTGGCTTGCTCCACCTTTCTCTCGCTTGCTCCATCTTTCCCTGGCATGCTCCACCTTTCTCTTGCTTGCTTCACCGTTCTCCGGCTTGCTTTACCGTTCCCTGGCTTGCTCCACCTTTCTCTCGCTTGCTCCATCTTTCCCTGGCATGCTCCACCTTTCTCTTGCTTGCTTCACCGTTCTCCGGCTTGCTTTACCGTTCCCTGGCTTGCTCCAACATTCTCTCGCTTGCTCTACCTTTCTCTGGCGCGCTCCACGTTTCTGTGGCCTGCTCCACCCTTTTCTAGATTTCTCCACGTTTCCTTGGCTTGCTCCACCTTTCTGTGGCTTTCTCGAATGTTATCTAACTTGCTCCTCAATTCTTTGGCCTGGCTTGCTCCACATTTCTCTCCCTTGCTCCACCTCTCTCTGGCTTTCTCCACTGTTCTTTGGCATGCTCCACCTTTCTCTGGCTTGTTCCACCCTTCTCTTGCTTGCTCCCCCATTCCCTTTCTTCCTCCACCTTACTCTGGCTTGCTCCACCTTTCTTTGGCTTGCTTCACCTTTCCCTGGCTTGTTCCAACTTTCTCTAGCTTGCTCTACCGTTCACTGGCTTGCTCCACTGTTCTCTGGCTTGCTCCACTGTTCTCTGGCTTGCTACACCTTTCTCTGGCTTGCTGCACCTTCCTTTGGCTTGCTCTACCTTTCGCTGGCTTTTATCACCTTTCCTTGGCTAGCTCCACCTTTCTCTGGATTGCTCCACCTTTCTCTGGCTTGCTTCACCTTTCTTTGGATTGCTCCACCTTTCAGTGGCTTACTCCACCTTTCTCTGGCTTGCTCCACCTTTCTCTGGCTTGCTCCACTGTTTTCTGGCTTGCTCCATTGTTCTCTGCCTTGCTCCACCATTCTCTGACTTGCTCCACTGTTCTCTTGCTTGCTGCACCTTTCTGTGGCTTGCTCACCTTTCTCTGGCTTGCTCATACTTTCCTTCGCTTGCTCCACCTTTCTATAGTTTACTCCACCTTTCACTGGCTTACTCCAACATTATCTGGCTTGACCCACTTTGTCTGGCTTGCTCCACCGTTCTCCAACTTACTCCACCTTTCTCTTGCTTTCTCCACCTTTCCCTTTCTTGCTCCACCTTTCTCTGGCTTGCTCCACATTTCTCTGGCTTGCTCTACCTTTCTCGGGCTTGCTCCACCTTTCTATGGCTTGCTGCACCGTTCTCTGGCTTACTCCATCTCTCGCTGGTTTGCTCAACCGTTCTCTGCCTTGTTCCACCTTTATCTGGCTTGCTTCAACGTTCTCTGGCTTGCTCCACTTTTCTCTCGCTTGATTTACCATTCTCTGGCTTGCTTCACCTTTCGCTGTCTTGCTCCACTTTATCTGGCTTGTTCCACCATTGTGTCACTTACTCCAC
Source organism: Penium margaritaceum (assembly GCA_023375785.1). Taxonomy (NCBI): domain Eukaryota; kingdom Viridiplantae; phylum Streptophyta; class Zygnematophyceae; order Desmidiales; family Peniaceae; genus Penium; species Penium margaritaceum. The sequence goes on along the minus strand of SZWC01003906.1, from coordinate 156,069 downwards.
CGTTTGCTGGCTTGCTCCACCTATCCCTGGCTTGTTCCACCATTCTCTGGCTTGCTTCACCTTTCGCTGTCTTGCTCCACTTTATCTGGCTTGTTCCACCATTGTGTCACTTACTCCACCGTTTGCTGGCTTGCTCCACCTATCCCTGGCTTGTTCCACCTTTCTCCGACTTGCTCTACCTTTCTCTGGCTTGCTCTACCTTTTTCTTGCATGCTCCACCTTTCTTTGGCCTGCTACACCAATCTCTGGCTTGCTCTACCGTACTATGGCTCGCTCTACCTTTCTCTAGCTTGCTCCACCTTTCTCTGGCTTGCTCCACCTTTCTCTGACTTATTCTACCTTTATCTGGCTTGCTCTACCTTTCTTTGGCTTGCTCAAATTTTCTCTGCCTTGCTCCACTAATCTCTGTCTTGCTCCACCTTTCTCTTGCTTTCTCTACCTTTCTCTGGCTTGCTCTACATTTCTCTGGCCTGCTCCACCTTTCTTTGGCTTGCTACACCGTTCCTTGGATTGCTCCACAATTCTCTGGCTTGCTCCACCTTTCCCTGGGTTGTTCCACCTTTCTGTGGCTTGCTCCACCTTTCCCTGGCTTGCTCCGCCTTTCTATGGCTTGCTCCACCTTTCTCTGGCCTGCTCCACCGTTCTCTGGTTTGTTCCAACGTTCTCTGGCTTGCTCCACCATCCCATGTTAGCTCTACCTTTCTCTGGTTAGCTCCACCTTTCTCTGGATTGCTCCACCCTTTGTTAGCTTGCTCCACCTTTCTCTGGCTTACTTCACCTTTCTCTGGCATGCTCCACCTTTCTCTGGCTTGCTCCACCTTTCCTTGGCTTGCTCCACCACTTTTGGGCCTGCTCCACTGTTCTCTGGCTTGCCCCATCGTTCCCTGGCTGGATCCACCTTGCTCTGGCTTGCTCCACCTTTCTGTGGCTTGCTCTACCTTTCTCTGGCTTTCTCCACCTTTCTCTGGCTTGCTCCACCTTTTTCTGGTTTGTTCTACCGTTCTATGGCTTCCTCCACCTTTCTTTTGCTTGCTCCACCTTTCTCAGGTTTGCTCCACCTTTCTCTGGCTTGCTCTACCGTTCTCTAGCTTACTCCACCGTTATCTGGCTTGCTCCACCTTTCTCTGGCTTGCTCCACCCTTCTCTGCCTTGCTCCACCGTTGTCTTGCGTACTCCACCTTTCCCTGGCTTGCTCCATATTTCTCTAGCTTGCTCAAACTTTCCCCGTCTTGCTCTACCTTTCGCTGGCTTGCTCCACCTTTCCCTGGCTTGCTCCATCATTCTCTGGCTTGCTCCTCCTTTCTGTGGCTTGCTTCACCATTCTCTGGCTTTCTCCACCTTTCCCTCGCTTTCTCCACCTTCATCTGTCTCGCTCCACCTTTCTCTGGCTTGCTCTACCTTTACATGGCTTGCTCCAACTTACACTGGCTTGCTCCACCTTTCTTTGACTTGCACCACCAATCTCTTGCTTGCTCCACCTTTCTCTGGCTTGCTCCACCTTTCAATTGCTTGCTGCACTTCTCTCTAACCTGCTCCACCTTTCACTGGCCTGCTACACCATTATCTGGCTTGCTCCACCATTCACTGGTTTGCTCCTCCTTTCCCTGGCCTGCTCCACCTTTCTCTTGCTTGCTCTATATTTCCCTGACTTGCTCCACCGTTCTCTGGCTTGCTCCACCATTCTCTGGCTTGCTTCATCGTTCTCTGACATGCTCCACCGTTCTATGGCTTGCTCCACCTTTCTCTGTTTTGCTCCAAATGTATAAATACACTTGTGATTTTTTCTGAGGGGGTGCCGATACACTCCCTGATACATTTTCCCAATACACTTGTGGTGTTTGGAGGGGAGGGGGGAGTGAACACTCATCGGGGTACGAGTAGAACATTTCAGTTGCGAATAGTTTACGAATGGCTTACGCGTAGACCGTCAGATGTCAACGATGTATTATACAGATAAGTTCAAGCCTCATATGTAAAAGGATCAGATGTTTGTTTTACGTATGTCTGCCATCCGAAAGCAGGGCAAACCTTACCAAATGAGCTTGTCACGAGTGGACAACCGTCGACCCCCCCCCCTCCTACCCACTATGAAAGTGTATATGGTGGGGGGGTGGGAGGCAAGGGCAGGAGAGTTCACAGTATACATTAGTGTACATTTTTTCGGATCCCCACGATACACTTCCCCATACACTCACCAGATACACTTCGG
>SZWC01003906.1:126383-145055 GCA_023375785.1 Penium margaritaceum | reverse complement strand
AAAAGGAGATGCTGGCGGTGATCCATGCGTTCAAGCATTGGAGGTACTACCTCGAGTCGCGGCGCTACGTGGTCTTCACGGACCATTACGCCCTGAAGTACCTGAAGACGCAACCGAACCTCAGTCGCCGACAAACTCGATGGATGGAATTTCTTGAGGGGAGTTTTGACTACGAGATCCAGTACAAGCCTGGGAAGGTGAACCCAGCAGATCCTCTGTCGCGGAGGCCGGACTTGAGCCTCAATGCCATCTCAGTGCTGATGGGATCTCCAGTCATGCATAGCCTGTTTAAGCACGGCTATGACGTGGACAGTGAGTTCACGGGTGGTGCGCTGAAAGACGCCACGTGGGATGGAGTGTATTGGCAAAGGGGTCAGGAGCGGAGGATTGTCGTGCCGGATTATCCGCCATTGAAGCAGTTGTTGCTGGAGGAGGCGCATGACACCCACTACTCGGGTCACTTCGGCTTTGACAAGACGCTCAAAGCCTTGGCATGCCAATATTGGTGGTCGTCAATGGCGACTGATTGCAAGAGGTTTGTGAGCAGCTGCGATGTGTGCCAACGCATCAAGGCACGGGGGACCAAGCCACCAGGGGAGCTGCAACCATTGCCTGTACCTGAGAGGCCATGGACGGACATCTCGCTTGACTTCATCGGCGGGTTGCCGGTGACGCAGCAGGGCAACAATACGGTGTTGGTGGTGGTGGACCGGTTCTCCAAGTTGGCAGACTTCATCGCATGTCCTGAGAGCATCACAGCTGCCGGGACAGCTCAACTCCTCCTCAGTCATGTCATCAAGCTGCATGGAGTGCCGCAGTCGGTGGTCTCGGATCGCGATCCACGCTTCACTTCGCGATTCTGGAGAGATCTCATGGAGAAGCTGGGCACGCGAGTGCAGCTGACCACAGCATACCACCCACAGAGCGATGGGCAGACAGAGCGCACAAACCAGACATTAGAGCAGCTGCTGCGAAGCATGGTCCCATCGGATGGAGAAGGTTGGGAGGAGAAGCTAGGAGTGGCAGAGTTTGCCTATAACTCAGCGGTGTCGGCATCAACAGGAAAGTCACCGTTTGAGGTGGTCTACGGCCACCAGCCACTGAGCCCAGCCGCCCTTGCTACGGAAACATCTCTTCCGGCTGTGCGGCAGATTGCTGAAGGGTTTGCCACCACTTGGGACGTGGTACGACAACGACTATTGAAGGCACAGAAGCAGCAGAAGCAGCAGGCTGATAAGCATCGCTCTGCGGAGGAGTTCCACGTGGGAGATCAAGTGATGCTGAACTCTGCGAACCTGCAGCTGATGGGAGTTGGGAGTCCCAAACTCAAGCCGCGATGGGTGGGTCCGTTCCGCATTCTAGAGAAGCGGTCAGCTGTTTCATACAAGCTGGAGCTGCCAGCTCACTACACCATTCATCCGGTGTTCCACATCTCCCTGCTTCATGCCTATCACGACCCCAACACCTTCTTTCAGGGTCGCGGGACAGCTCCACCTCCTACTGTCCGGGTCGAAGGAAGTGAGGAGTTTGGGGTGGAGAAGATCCTGGCGGACCGCCAAAGGGGACGACGGCGTGAGTTTCTGGTGCAGTGGAAGGGGTACCCGGCGGAGCATAACTCTTGGGAGCCAGAGGCCAACTTCCATGTCGGGGGTACCAACACTGTTCTCCAGGAGTATCTCAGGCGTGCCGGGACGTCACGCCTCCGACGGGGGGGGGTGAATGTAACGAGGTGCCCCTTTTTTCTGGCATACTCGGGGCCTCATCCGAGTATTGGGGGCATGCAGGCCCTTTTCCGATTTTCGGAAATCCAAGTTGCGGTCGAGCTCACCTCCGCTCCACCGCCGATACAAGGAGGAGGAGGAGGAGGAGGAGGAGGAGCGAGCGAGCGCGTGAGCGAGCGCCGGCGTGGGGGTCACGCAGGCGCTAGGGGGCTGTTTTGCGCGAACCCCCACGCGGCGTTCCGAACACGCCACGCGGGGGTGGCTTCCCCCCTCTCGACGGGTAGCATACCGGTGACGCTACCCGCCGAGGGATCGTTTCGACGGACGGCTCTTGGCAACAGACGCGGTCAACGTCGGCAGCAAAAACGGTGGCTGCGACCGCGCAACGGTCGCAGCACTTCCGGTGGCGTGCGCAACACGGCGACCGCACCCACCGCCGCGAGACATACGTGACCAACGGGGCGGCTCTCCAAGAGACACAAGGACCGTCGATCTCGACGATCGACGGTCGGGGACTTCTCGCACTAGACATTAGGTGCAAGTAGAGCACCAGGTTCAGGTGCAAGCAGAGCACCGAGTTCAGGTGCAAGTAGCTTGTCGTAGCAAGCTAGGGAAGCAGTAGGCTGAGGCGTGGGCTAGCCAGCCGGACAGTATAAATACCCTGTACTCAGTTCAATCTCATCAACCTGTATTTTCCAGCTCTGGCTTCCAGAAATCTCCAAGTCTATCTTTCCGCTGCGACTATGCTCTGCACACACCAAGGCTAAATCTCTAGAGAGCACCCACTCTCACATGAAGGCTTGTGAGAAAGTACCTTTTGCGAAGGGAATAACGCAATTTTGCATTAGTTTTGGAACATGCACATGATCTAATCATTTGTAGGGCTATTCATGAGCTCTCCAATGCACCAAACTGTGCACGATTCAGATAACCGTAGCTCCCGCTACGTCAGTCGAAGCGCAGCACCCCAAACCAGCCGCTCACTCGGCGGCGCGCACCACGTCGCCCGTCGAGGCGCCTTCACACATCAAGGACCCATCAAAACGCGATTCCGGAGGCGCAGATGTCCCTATGCGTAGTGGCGGCGCCCCTCGCGCCTTTGGGGTCTGTTTCGATGAGTTCATCATCGAGTTTGGTGATGGGGATTGATGTGGGTCGAAACCTGTTCGCGGACCTTTAGTCGGAATTTTGACCAAGTTCCCGAGTAACAAACTGTACTACTGAGTTTTGGACTCCGAGCCAGGATTTTGGCCAAGTCCCTCACTAACAAACTGCACTCCTGAAATCCGGCGGATCATCCACCGGACGCCTCGGCAGTCCTTCCGGAGCAAAATCCCCAGATGGCATTTTGTTACTCGCTCCGGTCAATTATTCACCGGAAGTCGAACCGTGGCCGGCTCCTAGAACCGCCACGCACACCCAAACTTTGGAAGCCCATATCTCCCTCGTTACTAGTCCGATTCCGGTGAAACAACTTCCACCGGATTTCCCAACTTGTCAATTTTCAGGGGCAATCCTCCATTTGAGGTTCCGAGCAACCCTAAAGTCTCCAGATCCGTCGACGAAGATTTTCCTCTCTGTGGCAGCTCGTCGGCGCCTCCCGGCGCCGCACTTGGGCATGCAGAGGGGCAAATCTTCAACATTCTCCCCCTTGCACCTGCCATGCCCGCTGTTCCTGCTTGCTCTCACTCATCTTCCACTGCGCTCTCCAGCCCACCATAGCTGGATATCCCAAGCCCGGCCACGCTCAATGCGTGCCGGTCGACGGGTTGCGCTTTGGTCAAGCAATCCGCAAGCATGTTGTGCGTGCTGCAATGCTGCAGCACCACCTGCCCCTTTTCAACCATGTCCCATGCGTAGTGGTAATGCACGTCGATGTGCTTTGTCCTCCTGTGCTGCGTCGGATTGTTGGTCAGCGAGATTGAGCCGGTGTTGTCCTCTTGCACTGCGGTAGGCTCCTGCTGCGGCACGCCCAGCTCCCCCAGCAACCTGCGGAGCTACACTGCCTCTTTGACCGCCTCGGCCAGCGCAATGTACTATGCTTCCACTGTGGAGTTGGCGACGCAGTCTTGCTTTTTGCTGCACCACGAGACCGCTCCACCAGCAAGGAAGAACACGTAGCCGGATGTGGACTTCCGCTTGTCCACATCGCCAGCATAGTCTCCGTCTGTGTAGCAGACCAGACGCAAGGGGTCCGCCCGCCCCTTGCCGTCGAACCTCAAGCGCGCATGCCGCATCGCCTGCAGGTGGCGGAGGATGCGCTTGACCGCCTGCCAATGTAGTGGCCCTGGGTTGGCCACGTACCTGCTCACTTGGCCTACCCCGTAGGCCAGGTCTGGTCGAGTCGCCACCATGGCGTACATGAGGCTGCCCACCGCCGATTGGTAGGGCACCTCTGCCATATCCTCCTGCTCTTCTTTTGTTTGTGGCGCCATTGCCGCACTCAGTTCACAGGTCGTGGAGACTGGACTGCAAACTGGCTTGTAGTCCTCCATGCCGTACTGCTTCAGCACCTTGGCCACGTATTTGGCCTGTCCCAACTCAAGCGTGCGTGAGCTTTGGTTCCGCGTAATGCTCACCCCGAGGTAGTACTCCAGCTCCCCCATGTCCGATATCTAGAATCTGCTACTCAGCTGCTCTTTCAGCTGTTGTAGGCTCAGCAAATCCGTCGAGCACACAATCAGGTCGTCCACGTAGAGTGCAACAATCTGATGGAGCTGTTTGTCGCACCGCACGTACACGCTGTGATCTGCTTCACAGCGCTTGAAGCCGAGTTGTGCCATGAAGCTGTCCATCTGTTGGTACTGTTAGAATGATGCTCCTCACCATGGCAGGAGTGACTCCAAAAAGGAACACCAATAAGACAAGCCTTAGTGGCTTAGTGGTTAATGGTGTCCACCTCTAGAGGCAAGGGCCCGGGTTCAAGTCCCACAAGATGAAATTCTGCCCTGCCTTAAGGGAGGTGGAAAATAGATGCCAGGAAGCTAGCTCAACCTCTAGAGTTCCTCTTTAAGTTTCTAGAAGGCCAGGTGAGGGTCCAGGAAGGTGGCACACCTTCTAGAAGGGGTGACTTGTCCTACAAGGCATCTAGAGGTGTCTTGGTCTTCTGGACACCTTCCCTCCTACTAGAAGCAAGCTGAGGAATCTAGGAAGGGGCAGAAGCTTCTAGAGAAGGGAAGGGACGCCTTCCTAGGTGGGAAAAGGGCAGCCTACCAAGGAGCACTCTAGAAGCCATAGAATCTGCTAGGAAGCTCCAAATCTGGCATGTTTTGGTGTTCTGGAAAGCTTAGATCAGTGGCTATAAAATGCCACTGCTTGTGAGCCTTGATCAAGTGTTAATTCCCATCCAATTGAGGCCAAAACTATTGCCTCACGCTCTGACCAGATTTTTCCATCCTTGGAACCAGTTGCCTCCACAGTTTCAGTCTCCCCAAAAAAAGTTGGTGGTGTGAAACAGCCACTGCTAGGGACCCTCCAGGGTGCACACTCACCCTCAGGCCAATAAAGGGTTATGGGCCCACGCCTCTAAGGGGTTCAAAGCCAGCTTGATTTCACACTTCCAACAGCAAGACATGGCAACCAGTGAGCAAGAGAGCAGCCGCACTGTCCTTAAGTTTGATGGGACAGGATTCGCCTTGTGGAGGTGGCAGTTTGAGGTCTTCCTCGACGACAAGGGACTGCTTGAGCTTGTAAAAGGTGATGAGACGGCTCCGCCGGAGACTGCAACGGCTGAGGTGAAGGAGGCATACAAGAAGCGCAACAAAAAGGCGTTGGCGCTCCTTGTGTCCGCGTTATGCCCACCACAACTTGGGCACATCCAAGGATGCACCCTGGCCGCGGANGACAACATCATGGAGATCATGCAGCAGATTGAGTCCCTCGCAGCGGAGTGCGTGGCCACGGGTTGGGAGGTCGACTCTCAGTTGCAAGCTATGATCCTCCTTCTAGCCTTGCCAGACAGTTGGAGTCCCATGATCATAGTCCTTGGTGGCTGGCCTTCCGACGAGCTGAAGTACCCCAAGGTTGCTGAGTACGTACGCAATGAGTGGATGCAACGTGGCGGTCAAGAGAGTGCGGCGGCATCAAGTTCAGCTTACACGGTTCATCCTCAAAGTGGAGGCCGAGGCGACAAGTGGAAGGGTACCAAACAGGGCACTAAGAAGGGTGACAAGAAGGGGGAGTACTTCAACTGCGGCAAGGAGGTCCACTATGCGCGCAACTGTCCTAAGAAGAAAACAGATCGGTCGCAGCGGGGCGGGAAGAAAGATGAGCACGCCCTTATGGCGTACAACTCTACCAACTTGAAGGATCCGGGAGTTGCCGGTCATCGACTCCGGATCAGGCCGCCACACGCAATGCAACAGGGTGGCATTTGTCACCTACGGCGTCTCGGAGAGACGCATGACGGTGGCCAATGGAAAAACAGAGGTGGCCGCCGGTGAGGGTAACGTCTGCATTGAGTCAATTGTGGATAGAAAACCTATCACGAGCACAATCTACGATGTGCTGCATATGCTTAACTTTGGGGCAAACCTGCTCTCCGTCAGTCGCCTTACCGACAAGGGACTTGAGGTGCTCTTCACAAAGAAGGAGGCCGTCATCCGCAAAGAGGGCAAAGGTGAGGTGATTGCGCGTGCCAAGAGGGAGGATGACTTGTACCTGCTACGCGCAAAGATCCTCAGCAGCCGGGTGGGGTCCAACGCCGCCAACCTTGCAACAAAGGATGGAGGAGATTTGGACCTATGGCACCGCCGACTCCGCCACATTTCTCCATCAACAGTGAAAGAGATGGCTAACAGGGAAGTGGTGCGGGGTCTGCAAATCAGCGGCCTTGATGGAACCAAGGAGACCGTGTGTGAGCCATGCATCATTGGCAAATCAACTCGGCAGCCGTTTGTCACCAAGGGGACGCGTGCATCGGCAAAACTGGCCGTGGTACACACAGATGTGTGTGGACCGCTTGAGAGCTCCATCGGCAGAGCTCGCTACTTCCTCACCTTCATCGATGACCACAGCCGGAAACTCTACCTCTACCAAATGAAGCCGAAGAGTGAGGTCCTTGCGTGCATGCAAGAGTTTGTGGCTGATGTGGAGCGGCAAACACTGTTGAAGGTGAAGGCGTTCCGGAGTAACAATGGCGGTGAATATGCGGGGTGCCTTGGGTGGATGAAGAGCAAGGGGATTGAGTGGCAGAAAACAACTCCACACTCCCCACAATAGAATGGCATTGCAGAGAGAGCGAATCACACAATCCTTAACATGGTGCGATCCATGTTGAGCGACGCTGGCCTTACACAAAGGTATTGGGCGGAGGCGGCAAGGACAGCAGCGTACATCATGAATCTCATGCCGACCAAGCCGCTGAAGGACAAGGAGAGCAATGTGTGGAAGACGCCACAAGAAGTCTGGAGCGGGAGGAAGCCGGCGGTGGGTCACCTCCGCACGTTTGGTTGTGTTGCACATGCAATGGTGCAGGCACGTGAGGGACGGAACAAGCTGGACCCGCGTACCCGTCGGTGTATTTTCCTTGGATATGAGAGCGGAAGCAAGGCGTATCGGCTCTTTGACCCAAGGAAGCAGCAGATTGTGTGGAGTCGCGACGTCACATTCGACGAGAAAAGCCGTTGGACAGACAAGGAGGCAGGTCTCTCCAACAGGGGGGAGTGGATGCCACTCCTTGAGGGGGAGACGCCGGAGGACGTGAATGAGGGTGACGTCCTTGTAGCAGCACCAGCCGGAGAAGATCGCCCGAGGGATGGGCGAACGGCACAATTTGTTCCGGCCAGTTCGGATGAGGAATCCGAAGCACCGGAGATGGACGTGGAGGCGGGGAGTCGACCAATGTCTCCAAGGTCTCCAAGAGAGGGGGAGCAGGCGCTAGGAGAGGATGGCGCCAAAAGGGGACAGCAATAACAACAACCGCCTCAAGAGCCCCGCACGAGCAGCCGTGTGCGAAGAAGGACAAAAAGATATGATGCCGACAAGGGCATTTGGACTGGGTTCGCGCAAGAGGAGCCTCAAGGAGGCACTGCACAAGAAGGATGGGGCTGAGTGGGAGGGANTGTGGAAAGCTTAGATCAGTGGCTATAAAATGCCACTGGTTGTGAGCCTTGATCAATTGTACATTCTTAGTCAATTGAGGCCAAAACTATTGCCTCAATCTCTGACCAGATTTTGCCATCCTTGGAACCAGTTGCCTCCATAGTTTTAGTCTCTCCAAAAACAGTTGGTGGTGTGAACCAGCCACTGCTAGGGACCCTCCAGGGTGCACACTCACCCTCAGGCCAACAGAGAAAGTCTCCTCAGTTATAGGTTGAGCATGGACGACTGCCATGGGTGATGCGCAAGGGGGAGATTATTGGAATGATGCTCCTCACCATGGCAGGAGTGACTCCAAAAAGGAACACCAATAAGACAAGCCTTAGTGGCTTAGTGGTTAATGGTGTCCACCTCTAGAGGCAGGGGCCCGGGTTCAAGTCCCACAAGATGAAATTCTGCCCTGCCTCAAGGGAGGTGGAAAATAGATGCCAGGAAGCTAGCTCAACCTCTAGAGTTCCTCTTTAAGTTTCTAGAAGGCCAGGTGAGGGTCCAGGAAGGTGGCACACCTTCTAGAAGGGGTGACTTGTCCTACAAGGCATGTAGAGGTGTCTTGGTCTTCTGGACACCTTCCCTCCTACTAGAAGCAAGCTGAGAAATCTAGGAAGGGGCAGAAGCTTCTAGAGGAGGGAAGGGATGCCTTCCTACGTGGGAAAAGGACAGCCTACCAAGGAGCACTCTAGAAGCCATAGAATCTGCTAGGAAGCTCCAAATCTGGCATGTTTTGGTGTTCTGGAAAGCTTAGATCAGTGGCTAAAAAATTTCACTCCTTGTGAGCCTTGATCAAGTGTTAATTCCCATCCAATTGAGGCCAAAACTATTGCCTCTCGCTCTAACCAGATTTTGCCATCCTTGGAACCAGTTGCCTCCACAGTTTCAGTCTCCCCAAAAACAGTTGGTGGTGTGAAACAGCCACTGCTAGGGACCCTCCAGGGTGCACACTCACCCTCAGGCCAACAGGTACGAGCATGTGGGCGATTATTTTAGCCCGTACAAGCACTTCTACAGCTTACACACCTTGCCCTCCGGCGCCTCCACCCCCTCTGGCACCTCCATGTAGATCTCTTTGTCTATGATGCCGTTGAGGAAGGCCGTCTTTACGTCCATTTGGTGGAGCTCCATGTCCTTCGCGGCCGCCACCGCAAGGATCGCCCGGATTCTTGTGAACTTGGCAACGAGAGCAAACGTTTCATCGTAGTGCTCCCCCTTACGCTGTGTGTAACCCTTCGCTACCAGCCGCGCCTTGTATTTGTCAACCACACCCTCCTTTGTGAACTTGGTCTTAAAAGACCGACTTTGAGCCGATGACCTTGGCATCTTTCGGCCTGTCAACCAGCTCCCACGTATCATTTTCCGTGATGGACGCCAGCTCCGATTTGATGGCTGCGTCCCATTGATCCCCTTCAGGCCGTTCAAGCGCCTCTTGCACGGTAGTCGGCTCCGTTGATGCAGCCAGCATGCACCACGTCATGCCAATCCATCGACCGGTGCTTGCGTCGAAGCGCTTCCCCGCTTTTCGCTGCCACCCGCTGCGGCGCGGTAGCTTTGGTGGCGCATCGTCACTGTGCTACGATCCCTCCGACTCAGCACGCTCCGGTGATTCAGCGACCGGATGGCTCCCCGAGGATCTCTCTCGTTCTGGTGAAACATCGTCCGAAAGACCGGCACGTCTGGTGGATTTTCCACCAACGCCCGATGCACACTCTGCCGGGAGTGCGCGCCTTGGCACCCTAGGTGCCTCATCTTCCGGATCCTTTCGGTGGATATCCTCATCAGCTTGATCGTCATCGGAGTCCTCCGCGTCGGCTGCCATCGCTGGTGCACCTTTCCGTTCTGATGCCGCATCCTCAACTTCGGCGTCCGCCGGCTCCTTCTCGCAGTGAAGGAGCTGGAACCACTCCCCGGTCTTTGGGGAGTCTACCACGCCCTCGTCGTTGCTGCTGATGTAGCTATGCTGCTCGTCGAACTCGACATCTCGATTGCAGATTACCTCCTCCTTGCGCATGTCGTAGAGCCGGTACGCCTTATGCGCGCTCTCATAGCCAAGGAAGAGATACAAATTTGCCCACGGCTCCAGCTTGCTGTCAGGCCTCTGCGCAGCCTGCACCACCGCATGCGCTTTGCACCCGAACACTTTTAGGTGTGCCACACTTGGCTTGCGCCCGCTCCAAACCTCCTGTGGCGTCTTCCAGCCGCTCCTCCCCTTTAGCACTGCTATAGGAGTGAGGTTGATGGTGTAGCTTGCTTTACGCATTGCTTCCGCCCAGAAGCTTCGCGGCAATTCTGCATCCACCAACATGGTCCGTACCATGTTCAGCAGCGTCTGGTTTGCCCGCTCCGCCACGCCATTTGATTGAGGCAAATACGGCATAGTTTGTTGCCATTTTATGTCCTGCTGCTTCATCCACCCGCTACAGCCCACGTACTCTCTGCCATTGTCGCTGCGTAGCGCTCTGACCTTCCGGTCAGTCTGCCTCTCCACCGCGGCGACATACTCCTTCAGCCGGTCTAGGACCTTGCCTTTCCACTTCATGAAGTACACGAAGAGTTTTCTGCTGTAGTCAGCAATGAAGGTGACAAAGTAACGCGCGCCGCTCTTTGACGTTGTCTTGAATGGTCCGCACACGTCGCTGTGCACGACCTCCAGCAGGTCCGAGGCGCGATTCATGTTCTTGTTGAACGGTTTGCACCGCGCCTTGCCCAAGATGCAAGGCTCACACTTTTTGTGCACTGCTGCATTTGTCTCCTCTTCCGCACCGTCGATGACGAGGCCGCGTACCAGCTCACGCTGCGCCATCTCCTTCACGACTGCGAGTGAGGAATGCCCCAGTCGTCGGTGCCAGAGCTCCAGATCAGCTCCCCCTCCTTTGGCCAGGTTGACGGTGCATTCATGCAAGTGTGCTGAATCTGTCGCCGTGGGGATCACCTTGGTCTCCACGATGTAGACGCCTCCCTCGCGCTTAGCCTCCAGCACGGGCTCACCGCCACCGTCCTTCCGCACGACTGCCCCTCTTCTTCTGAAGAGCACCTCGTACACCTTGTCAGTCAGGCGGCTAACACTTAGAATGTCAGCCAAGCCGGGTACGTGCTGCACGTCCTTGATGACGTGCTGCACCCGCTTTCCACCAACCACCACCTCCACGTCCACATCTCCTTGGCCAGCCGCCGGCTCGACCTTGTCGTTCGCGACCACCATGGATTTGCTGGACTTGGTGTAGTTGATGAACCCGACCTTCTCGACCNCCGCCACCGTCCTTCCGCACGACTGCCCCTCTTCTCCTGAAGAGCACCTCGTACCCCTTGTCAGTCAGGCGGCTAACACTTAGAATGTCAGCCAAGCCGGGTACGTGCTGCACGTCCTTGATGACGCGCTGCACCCGCTTTCCACCAACCACCACCTCCACGTCCACATCTCCTTGGCCAGCCGCCGGCTCGACCTTGTCGTTCGTGACCACCATGGATTTGCTGAACTTGGTGTAGTCGATGAACCCGACCTTCTCGACCTGGGTATGCTCCTCCGCTCCGGAGTCAAGGCATCGCCGGTTGGCCTTCTTGAGGTAGTGGTTTTGAGTGCCATTGAGAAGCGCCTTCTTGCCTTTGGCGTCCTTGCCGCCGGCCTTTGCCTCCTCGGTGCACTCACGGGCCCAATAGGCCTCCTTGCCGTAGTTACGGCACGCACCCTTCTTGGCGCACTTCTTGCCGCCGCCCTGTCCGCCACCTCCCTTGGCCCCGCTTCCGCCACCACGCGTTTTGGTGACGAGGGTCGATGAGGACGACGAGGACTTCCCGCAGCTCCGTCGCTGTGCCTCGTTGCGGATGTACTCTGTGACCGCGCCATAGGTGAGCTTGTACTCTGTCCATCCTCCCAAGACTGTAATGGGAGGGCTCCAACTGTCAGGAAGGGCAGTGAGGAGGGCCATCGCCTGCAGCTGCGTGTCGATGTTCCACCCCACGTCATTGCATTGTGAGGGGAGCGACTCGATCTGCTGCATGGCGGTGATGACATCATCTCCCTCCTAGATTCTCACTGTCACGAGTCGCTTCATTACGAAGATTTTGTTCGCCAGCGACTTGGATTGATGGATGGCACAGAGTTTTTGCCAAGCTTTGGCTGCCAGCGTGCAGCCCTGGAAGTAGCCCCACTGCGACTCGGCCGTCCTGGACACCAGCAGCATGAGCGCCTCCGTGTTCTTCTTTGTGAAGGCCTCCTTCTGCGCTTCCGTCGTCGTCGCTTCGTCGAGGACTTCTGTTCCCTTCATGACCTCCAGTAGGCCCTTATGCGCAAGGTGCAGCTCGAAGTGCCACCTCCATAGCCCGTAGCCAGGGCCACCTGCATACTTCTGGATGGGCTGCGTCTCCTTCTGCGCCATTTGTGCAGTCTTCAACTCCGGGACCTCAGAGCTTGACGGCGATGTTGTCCCTGACTACAGTCCCGTCCGCCGCGAAAGCCGTGAGCGATGTGCAGAGCGGTCAGGGCTGTGGGCCCATAACCCTTTGTCGGAAAACGGCCCCCGTGCTGGAGGCAGTTCAAACGTGGCTTGACGGGTCTACTGTGCTTACGGCTATGTTTTATGCGGGTGGTTCTGAGTCTAAGCGTGAGCTTTCTGGTCGCCTCACGCTATGTTTCTGGGAGTTGAAGGCTTGTGAGATAGTCACTTTTGCGAAGGGAATAACAAAATTTTGCATTAGTTTTGGAACATGGACATGATCTAATTATTTGTAGGGCTAGGCATGAGCTCTCCAATGCACCAAACTGTGCGCAATTTGGATAACCGTAGCTCCTGCTTTGTCAGTCGAAGCGCAGCACCCCAAACCAGCCGCTCACTCGGCGGCGCGCACCACGTCGCCCGCCGAGGCGCTTTCACACATCAAGGACCCATCAAAACGCCATTCTGGAGGCGCAGATGTCCCTATGCATAGTGGCGGCACCCCTCGCGCCTTTGGGGTCTGTTTCAATGAGTTAATCATCGAGTTTGGTGATGGGGATTGATGTGGGTCGAAACCTGTTCGCGGACCTTTTGTCGGAATTTTGACCAAGTCCCCGAGTAACAGACTGTACTATTGAGTTTCGGACTTCGAGCTAGGATTTTGGCTAAGTCCCTCAGTAACAAACTGCACTCCTGAAATCCGGCGGATCATCCACCGGACGCCTCGGCAGTCCTTCCGGAGCAAAATCCCCAGATGGCATTTTGTTAGTCGCTCCGGTCAATTATTCACCGGAAGTCGAACCGTGGCCGGCTCCTAGAACCGCCACGCACATCCCAACTTTGGAAGCCCATATCTCCCCCGTTACTAGTCCGATTCCGGTGAAACAACTTCCACCGGATTCAACAACTCGTCAACTTTCAGGGGTAATCCTCCATTTTAGGATCCGAGCAATCCTCGAGTCGCCAGATCCGTCGACGAGGATTTCCCTCTCTCTGGCGGCTCGTCGGCGCCTCTCGGCGCCGCACTTGGGCATGCAGAGGGGCAAATCTTCAACAGGTGCAAGCAGAGCGAAGACAGGATGGCAAAGCCGCAGAACAAAAGGGGAACAGGATACAAAGAACTGTTCTGGTTGAACTTGAGGGAATGAACATCCTCGGTATGTTTGGGCAAAACATGACAAAAGTTCCAATGTAACGACTTCTTCCCGCTAGCCGAACGCGGGTGACATATGTCACTTTGCTAGGGGATATCTTGACCACTTTGTCTCAACGGGCAGTCTTCCGAGAGTCATTGATCAAGTTTGTTCAGTCGAGGACCTGAACCTTTACTGAGAACTCGGATAATTTCTGAGGGGTCTTGCCTTGTCATATTCTATTTCCAACAGTCTGGACATTGCCACGCATTGCCTAGGCATTGCCCAGGCATTGCCATGTATTGTCTAGGTGTTGCAATGCATTGCCAGGCATTGCCTATGCACTGCCAGACATTGCCATGTATTGCCTAGGCATTGCTAGGAATTGCCAGGCATTACCTAAGCATTGCCCAGACATTGCCAGGCATTGCACGGGCATTTCCAAGCATTACCAGGCATTGCCAAGCATTGCCCAAACATTTCCACGCATTACCCAGGTATTGCAAAGCATTGCCAGGCATTACCTAAGCATTGCTAGGAATTGCCAAGCAATGCCACGCATTGCCCAAGCGTTGCCAGGCATTGCCCAGGTACTGCAAGGCATTGCTAGGCATTGCCGAGGCATTGCCAGGCATTGCCAAACATTGCCAAGCATTGCCTAGGCATTACCATAGCATTGTCAGGCATTGCCTAGGCATTGCGAGGCATTGGTAGGCATTGCCATGCATTGCCAGGCGTTGCCAAGGCATTGCCTGGCATTGCCAATCATTGCCTAAGTATTGCCAGGAATTCACAGACATTGCCTAAGCATTGCCACGCATTTCCAAGCATTCCGAGGCCATCCCCATGCATTGCCAGGAATTACCCGGGCATTGCTTGGCATTTCCATGCATTGCCTCGGCATTGCCGGGCATTCATAGGCATTGCCCAGGCATTTCCAAGCATTCCGAGGCCATCCCCATGCATTGCCAGGAATTACCCGGGCATTGCTTGGCATTTCCATGCATTGCCTCGGCATTGCCGGGCATTCATAGGCATTGCCCAGGCATTTCCAAGCATTACCCAAGCATTGCCAGGCATTGCCAGGCACTGCCATGCATTACTAGGCATTGCCCAAGCATTGCCAAACATTGCCCGGGCATTGCAAGGCATGGCCAGGCATTGCACATGCATTGCCATGCATTGCCCGGGCATTGCTAGGCATTGCAAGGCATTACAAGACATTGCCTAGGCCTTGCCAGGCATTTCCCAGGCATTGCCAGGCATTGCATAGGTATTGCCCAAACATTGCCAAGCATTGCCATGCATTGCCAGGCATTGCCCAGGCATTGCAAGGCGTTGCCTAGGTATAGCCACGCATTGCCAAGCATTATCAGGCATTGCTCAAGCATTGCCCAGGCATTGCCGGGCATTGCAAAGGCCTAGCCAGGCAATACCAGGCATTATTAGGCATTGTCAGGTATTCTCCAGGCATTGCCAGGCATTTTCTAGGCATCGCAAGGCATTGCGCATGCATTGCGAGGCATTACCACGCATTTCCAGGCATTTCTACGCATTGCCCAGGTATTGCCAGGCATTGCCAAGCATTGCCTAGGCATTGCCAGACATTGCACAAGCATTGCTAGGCATTGCCACGCATTGCCCAAACATTGCCAGGAATTGCCGAGAAACTGCCAGGCATTGCCAAGCATTGCCAGACATTTACCAGGCATTCCTAGGCATTGTCATGCATTGCCCAGGCATTCTCCAGGCATTGCTAGGCATTGCCAGGCATTTTCCAGTCATTGCCAGGAAATCTTAGGCATTGCCATGCATTGCCATGCATTGCCAGGCATTGTCTAGGCATTTCCCTGGCATTGCCAGGCATTGCCAGTCATTGTAAGGCATTGTCCAAGAACTGCAAGGCATTGCCAGTCATTGCCAGGCATTGCCCATGCATTGCCAGGCATTGCCAAGGTATTGCCACGCATTGCATAGGCATTGCCAACGCATTGCTTGGCATTGCCAGGCATTACCTAAGCACTGCCCAGGCATTGCCAAACATTACCCAGGGATTGCCAGGCATTGCCCAAGCATTTGTTAGCTATTGAGCTAACCACCTCTGGCAGAGAAGCCGCGAAACCGAAAATCTCATAAAGGTTTTTAGGCCTTCTTCCTTTGTTGACATGTGTCATGTACCCCAAACTTAATCAGGCATACACTTCACCTTCAAGAGTACTAACGCCTTAGCATTACATCTCAAGAAGAGCTCAAGTCGTCAATACGCAAGAGAGCATCAAGGAAGGGTTGATTGATCAGCATGCAAGACAAGTCCTTTTATAGCTGTCTGTCCAGTCCTAGAACTCAAAAGCACATTCCTGGGAAGTGGCCTGAACCAGCCACATCACCAATAGACTTGCACTGTGGGCTTGACACATAAGCATCCTAGTGTCAAGGTGACAGACCAACCATGTAGCGTCCAAGAAGCTACGGACTTTCTTTCTTGGAAGCTTCCACAGCAAACAAGATATGCATGGGGCCAGGATCGACCTCATGACCTCTCACTTGGCCAAATCAACAAAATGGCCAAGGTAACCACTCACCCACATGGTGTACTCACAGGTCATATCTCACAAGAGACAGAGCATAGTTGAGTCACACTACAACGGATCTAGGGGTCATACCTCCACAAGGGGCAGAGCATTCCTGATCCGTCCTACAACACTGAACAAGGGGCAAAAACATTCAACANTCCGAGCTCATGGGTGTGCTGGCAGGTTTGCAATCTGCCATGTCGTATCGTTTGAGGATGGAGTCGATGTATTTTGTCTGGTTCAGGCTGATGGTACCTGCTGCTCTGTCGCGCTTGATTGCAATTCCAAGATAGAAGTCAAGAGGACCCATGTCCTTCATCTTGAATCTGCTACTCAGCTGCCCCTTGAGATCGTCTAGCAGCTGCGTTGAAGAGGAGCATAGAATCAGGTCATCAACGTACAAGGCGACCAACATAGTCCCTTTGTCACTCTCATGCACGTACATGCTAGGGTCATTGTCGCAGTGCATGAAGGACTCCTTGGCCATGAAGGTGTCCATCTCCTGGTACCAAAGTCTTGGCGCTTGTTTTAGCCCATAGAGTGCCTTCACCAATCTACACACCTTGCCCTGAGGAGCATCAACCCCCTCCGGAACCTCCATCAATACCTCCTTGTCAAGTTTGCCGTAAAGGAAGGCTGTCTTGACATCCATCTGGTGGACCTCCATGTTCTCGGCAGCAGCAATGGCGAGCATTGACCGGATGGAGGCAAACGTCACAACTGGGGCAAAGGTCTCATCGTACTCTGCGCCAGGCCGTTGGGAGAACCCCTTTGCTACCACCCGTGCCTTGTACTTGTCTATCTTGCCATCCTGTTTCCTTTTTACTTTGAGCACCCACTTGGACCCCACAACGTGAGCCCCGGCAGGTCTGTCCACCAGCACCCATGTCCCATTCTCTTCAATGGAGTTGAGTTCACTGCGAATTGCTTCGTCCCACTCTGCTTTGTCAGGCCGAGTGAGTGCCTCTGCGACAGACGTTGGCTCCTCTTGAACCAAGAATGAATAGTTGAAGCCTGTCCATTCTCCCCTATCTGTGTCGTAATGCTGCCGAGGTACTTTGAGGCGTGAACTGCTCCTTGAACCTGCTGGCTGGTGCTGTTGATGTAGAGGCTGGAGGTCTGGTTCGCCGTTGATGATGGGAGAGGCATCATCCTCATGTTCCGGAGGATCGGATACGTCGGAATCAGAGTCTGATTCCTCCGAGTCATCTTCACGAGCTCCTCTCCCTGTTGCAGCACCTATCCCATGCCATTGTGCTGGTGCTTCGTCTCCCTCTTCTAGGAGAGTGAGCCACTCTCCCTGTTCTGGAGCGTTCTCGAGTTCGAGATGCTCTCCCTTACTCAGAGACATTTCGTGGAAATCCACGTCTTTGCTGCGGATGACCTTCTTGGCTCCTTGGTCCCACATTTGATAGGCTTTGTGGGCGGTGTCGTAACGGATGAAAATGCACTTTCGTGCTCTTGCATCGAGCTTTCCAGGGCCCTCACGAGCCTGGACCTTGGCAAACCCGGTGCAACCGAACACCTTGAGATGGGAGGCGTCTGGCTTCCTGCCTGACCATGCTTCTTGAGGCGTCTTCAACTGCTGTGTCTGCTTCTTCTTACCTCTCCTTCGCAGAGCTGCTGCAGGTGTGAGGTTCACAAGGTATGTAGCCGTACGTGCTGCTTCAGCCCAGAACCTAGGAGGAAGCTTGGTGTCAAAGAGCATGCACCTTGTCATGCCTAGGAGCGTCTGGTTCATCCTCTCTGCTACGCCGTTGCTTTGAGGTGAGTAGGGCGTAGTTTTCTGGTGTTCAATCCCCTGTGTCTTGAGCCACTCCCTGCAAGCTTCGTACTCTCCCCCATTGTCCGTCCTGAATGCCTTCACCTTCTTTCCACTCTGTCGCTCAACCATAGCGACAAAGGCCTGTAGATTCTCCTTCACCTCACTTTTCTTTTTGAGAAAGAATATCCAGACTTTGCGGCTGTTGTCGTCGATGCATGTGAGGAAATATCGGTTGCCTCCATTTGATGGTATGCGGAAGGGACCACATACGTCAGAGTGGACAAGATCAAGAGGTACGAGAGCACGCGTTCCATTGCGCTTGGAGGGTTTCCTTTTTGCCTTGCCTTGAAGGCATGGCTCACACATGATCTCCACTCCCTCCACCTCATCACCTAGCTCCATCCCACGCACTAGCTCCTGCTTTCCCATGAGCTCCAATGTGCGATGAGCCACGTGTCCAAAGCGCCTGTGCCACGGGTTCTTGGAGGATGTGCACAGGTTAGAATGAACAGCCCCGGTGGCTGCATTTGCCTGCGGTTTTGTTGCCGAATCATCTGCTTCCATTGCTTCCGCTGCTCCAACATGTCCTTCCTCATCTGAGTCTGCATCGCTGCTGTCCTCATCATCACTCTCGGCCGAAGATTCAGCCGTTGAAGTTGTCGTTTTGGTCTGCAAGACATAGAGTCCATCAACGCGAGGAACGTGTGCGACAACCTTCTTCGAAGAGTAGGAAATGTTGATGTCCTTGGTGGGAACTATCACTGCTTCCTTCTCTGTAAAGACCACTGTCATCCCATGGTCAGTTATCTTAGAGACGGAGAGCAGGTTGGCTGTGAAGGAGGGCAAGTAGACCACCCCCTCTAGCTTGAGGTCGGAAACTCCACCGTTGACACCCACTGTGACCAGCTTGTCACCAATCCCCTCAGCTGCCTCAACCTTGCCGTTGGCGACTCTGAA
>SZWC01003906.1:84482-116555 GCA_023375785.1 Penium margaritaceum | reverse complement strand
CCTTTCCTCAAATCTTGCTCACCAATCTTATCGTTGCATTGCGCCCGCCATCCCTGGCTGAGGCCTTGCTCGTGTGCATCCGCTCACTCGCTCATCCTCAAGTCTGCTCGTGGAAGCTGTGGCAAGGCCCGCTGCCCTGCCTGCTCCTCAGCGTTGCGACACCAGTTCCGTCCCTTGGCTCTAACGTTGCCCTCAACTTCATCATCGTCATCATCAACATCGCTTCCTGGCTTTGCCACATCTGTCAAGACACCTCCTTTGCAATCCGTTCCTCTGTTGCGCCGCACCGCCCTGCCTAAGAGCCCTCAACCTCTTAGCTCCCGTGCCCATTGGCACTGCGCCCACTCACTGTCAATACCCGCACCTTGGCTCAGTGACTACGAGCCCTTGTCCTGGTTGCTATGGTCCTGACCTCTCACATTCTCATGCCTTCAGTCTTCGAGCCTCTGTGACGTCAGCAAGCCGTCTTGCCTCAGCAGCTTTGCCGATGCTTTGGCCGCCACCTCCTTTGTCCATCTATTCCATCTAGTCGTTGTTACGGTTTCCTTACGTGGTATCAGAGTGGAGAGAAAGACTCTGGCCCCATCATCGCCTCCGCCTTCTCCACTGACGCCCGAACCTCCACACTGAGCCGCACAAGTCAGCGACACCGCTGTTGCCTCCTTCATCTCCCTTTTGCAAGGGCAAGGAGTTGAGTATGGGTACAATCTCCAAGGCTCTGCAGTCATCGTCCTTCTCTATTGCAGCAGCATCATCAGTTTGAAATTGACGGACCTTTCAGTGAAGAATGGTAGTAGCTCATCTTCCGCAACTTCTTTCAACCTCCTCATTCCGCACGCAGCAGCTCTAACCAGCTCTTCAGCATCATCAGCAGCAGGAGCAAGGATTAGCGCTGTGACTACTGTCTTGAGCTCCTGAAGATGCCTTCAAGGATTCCTCTTCTTCCCTCAACATGATTCCTCTCCTCATCTGCCTCGGGTGTATTACGGCCATCAGTCACCTTTGCCAAAAGGCAGATCCCGATGGTCCATCAACCCAATCCCCCTCAGCCTCCGACAATAGTAAACCAATCCGGCCATTAACCAATCGCTACCAGCAAACTCTGCTCCTTATACCCATGAAGATGAGGGGCCCATAAACTTCTACATCTCCAACAATGACTACATGAAGGCAGGAGCCGTCATTCCCACCATTACTCATCATTGAACCCGCTGCTCAAGTGGCAGTGACAACCAGACAGTGTAGCAGACCCCAGCAGCACCAGCTGCCATGGAAGCTAAACTCTATCATTCCCTCACTAACGATCCGTCCATGCATGAAGACCACATCCCCACTCCCACAACTCTACCACTCCTTCGAGCTGTTTCAAGCTCTACCAGTACATAGTACGTCTTACTTCCTCTCAACGCTCCTCCTTTTACCTGCAAAGAAGTACACTAGTTCATGCTCGTCTTCTATGGGACATCACCCATCGTGCCAACCGCGTCAACCTAGCCATAGGCCTCCGCCGATGCCGCAGCCACCACTGCCACCAAACCTCAAACTCTCGAAGAGAATTCTCCTACTCCGTATGTTCCTCCCTACAAGCACACTCAGCGGGGGATCAACTGCTCATCGCCTACCTCTTCTTCAAGAACCAAACTCAGTACATCACCCATCACCGCCATCCTAACTCCACTAACACCCACTCCTCAATCCAGGGCACTGTACTCACCTCCTCAACGACGACTACAGCAGGAATAACAATCAAAGATGCATTTTCATCAGTCCACCTCCTCAACAGATTATGGCTCTGAACCTCATCAGCTCCGTCATCCTTGGATGAACCGCTCTATGGGTAGCAACCGCTGTCAAGAGTCAAGACCTCAACTGTGTACTCAACTCTGCACACTCCGATCTACTCCTACTAACGCCATCACTCCAAGGAGTCCCAGATACTAGATACTCCATCAACACTCGGCCAAAACCAGCTAAGGATCACCTCTCTTTGGAAGCCCCCGTCCCTGTTCCTGGATGGCACAACTAGGCTCCCACTTCATCTTACCTGGGCATCGCCCACTGCTCCGGGACACCAACTGCGTCCACCAGAGGCGACCAGAAACAGACTGCATGGACAGAGCAGCCTTGTGACATTACACGGGGGTGTCAGAAAACTAATGAATGATCACAAGGCTTCTACATTGCAGGATAATATGTCGGACATGCCCTTTTCTGAGATACCCACTTCCTACGAGAGTACAAGTGGAAAGTACACGAGAAAGGCCAAAATCACTTCCGCCGAGCACCACCGGTCTCTCGCACGTCCGAAGACCTTCTGCAAGCTGACCAAACAATGGTCAGATCACTAGATACTGATCAACTGGCATCCAAGCCACAAGCACACCGGGACAACAAGAGGTCGCCGATATGGGAATCCGCCGCCTAGTTGAACACTAGTTGTGCCCTAGTTGCACCCTAGTTGTACCCTAGTTGCATCCTAGTTACGCCTTACTTGCGCCCTAGTTGCGTCTTAGTTGTGCCCTAGTTGTGCCCTAGTTCCACACTATTTGTGCCCTACTTGTCCCTACTTGCATCCTAGTTGTGTCCTACTTGAACCCTACTTTCGCCCTACTTGTGCCCTAGTTGTATCCTAGTNCGCCGATATGGGAATCCGCCGCCTAGTTGAACACTAGTTGTGCCCTAGTTGCACCCTAGTTGTACCCTAGTTGCATCCTAGTTACGCCTTACTTGCGCCCTAGTTGCGTCTTAGTTGTGCCCTAGTTGTGCCCTAGTTCCACACTATTTGTGCCCTACTTGTCCCTACTTGCATCCTAGTTGTGTCCTACTTGAACCCTACTTTCGCCCTACTTGTGCCCTAGTTGTATCCTAGTTGTGCCCTAGTTACACCCTACTTGCGCCCTACTTACACCCTTCTTGCGTCCTAGTCTTTCCCTAATTGCACCGTAATTATACGCTACTTGTGCCATACATGCGCTCTAATAGCATCCTAGTTGTGCCCTAGTTGTACCCTAATTGCATCCTACTTAGGTCCTACTTGCACCCTAGTTACACCCTAGTTGCACCCTAGTTGTGCCCTAGTTGCGCACTAGTTGCACCCTACTTGCACCCTCGTTGCGCCTTACTTGTGCCCTACTTACACCCTAGTCGTGCCCTAGTTGCACCCTAGTTGCGCCCTACTTGCGTCCTCTATGCATCTTAGTTGTGTCCTAGTTGCATCCTGGTTGTGTCCTACTTGCGCCCTATTTACACCCTACTTGCATCCTACATTTGCACTAGTTGCACCCTACTTGCGCCATATTTGCACCCTAGTTGTACCCTAGTTGCGCCCTAGTTGCGCCTCACTTGGACACTAGGTACGTCCTAGTTTCGTCCTAGTTGCGTCCTAGTTGTATCCTAGTTGCGCCCTACTTGTGCCCTATTTGTGTCCTATATACACCGTAATTACGCCCTAGTCGCATCTTCGTTACGACCTCATTACGCCACATTTGGGTACTAGCTATGTCCTAGTTGTACCCTAGTTGCANNACCCTACTTGCGCCCTACTTACACCCTTCTTGCGTCCTAGTCTTGCCCTAATTGCACCTTAACTGTACGCTACTTGTGCCATACATGCGCCCTACTAGCATCCTAGTTGTGCCCTAGTTGTACCCTAATTGCACCCTACTTAGGTCCTACTTGCACCCTAGTTACACCCTAGTTGCACCCTAGTTGTGCCCTAGTTGCGCACTAGTTGCACCCTACTTGCACCCTCGTTGCGCCTTACTTGTGCCCTACTTACACCCTAGTCGTGCCCTAGTTGCACCCTAGTTGCGCCCTACTTGCGTCCTCTATGCATCTTAGTTGTGTCCTAGTTGCATCCTGGTTGTGTCCTACTTGCGCCCTACTTACACCCTACTTGCATCCTACATTTGCACTAGTTGCACCCTACTTGCGCCATATTTGCACCCTAGTTGTACCCTAGTTGCGCCCTAGTTGCGCCTCACTTGGACACTAGGTACGTCCTAGTTGCGTCCTAGTTGCGTCCTAGTTGTATCCTAGTTGCGCCCTACTTGTGCCCTATTTGTGTCCTAGATACACCGTAATTACGCCCTAGTCGCGTCTTCGTTACGACCTAATTACGCCACATTTGGGTACCAGCTATGTCCTAGTTGTACCCTAGTTGCACCTTAGTTACACCATACTTGCGCCCTACTTGCGCCATAGTTGCGCCCTGGTTGCGCCTTAGTTGCGTTCCAGTTGGGCCTCAGTTGGGCACTAGCCAAGCCCTAGTTGCACCCTAGTTGCATTCTAGTTGTGCCCTATTTATGCCCTAATTGCGCCCTAGTTGTGCCCTACTTGCACCCTACTTGCACCCTAATTGCGCCCCAGTTCCGTCCTAGTTGTGCCCTACTTGCGTCCTACTTGCGTCCTAGTTGTACCCTATTTGCGTCCTACTTGTGCCCTACTTACACCATACTTGCACCATAGTTGCACCCTAGTTGTATCCTAGTTGCACCCTTCTTGCACCCCACTTGCACCCGAGTTACACCCTATTTGTGCCAAGACTGTGCCCTAGATATGCCCTACTTGCACCCTAGTTACACCATACTTGCACCTTAGTTACACACTAGTTGCACCCTACTTAGACCCTACTTGCGCCCTACTTGCGCCCTACTTGCGTCCTAGTTGTTCCCTACTTGTGTCCTAGTTGCACCCTACTTGCATCCTAGTTGTGCCATTGTTGAGACTCAGTTAGACACTAGCTACGTCATAGTTTTGCCCTAGTTGCGCCCTAGTTGCGTCCTAGTTGTGCCCTACTTGTACCCTGCTTACGCCCTAGTTGCGTCATACCTGCGTCCTAGTTGCACCGTACTTGTGCCATAGTTACGCCCTAGTTGCACCTTAGTTGGGCACTAGCTATGTGCTAGTTGTACCCTAGTTGCGTCCTAGTTGTACCCTAGCTGCGTCCTACTTATGTCCTACTTGCACCCTAGTTACGCCCTGATTTTGCCCTAGTTGTGACCTACTTGTGCCCTACTTGCACCCTAGTTGTGCCCTAGTTGTACCCTAGTTGCATCCTAGTTGCGCCCTACCTGTTTCCTAGTTGCGCCCTACTTGCGCCCTAGTTACGCCTTAGGTCTCCCCAGTTGGGCACTAGCTACGCCCTAGTTGCACCAGAGTTGCGCCCTAGTTGCGTCCTAGTTGCGTCATACTTATGCCCTATTTGTGCCCTACTTGCACCCTAGTTGTGCCATATTTGCGCCCTATTTGTGCCCTAGTTGTGTCCTAGTTGCATCCTAGTTGTGCCTCTATTGAACACTAGCTACGCCCGAGTTGCTTCCTATTTGCGCCCTAGTTTTGTTCTGGTTGCACCCTACTTGCACCCTACTTGCGTCCTAGTTGTGTCCTCCTAGTGTTCTAGTTGCGCACTAGTTGCGTCCTACTTGTGCCCTAGTTGTACCTCAGTTTGACACTAGCTACGTCTTAGTTTTTTCCTTCTTGCGCCCTAGTTGTGCCCTATTTGCGTCCTAGTTATGTCCTACTTACGCCCTAGATACGCCCTAGTTGCACCCTATTTGTGCCCTAGTTGCGCCATAGTTACGCCCTATTTGCATCCTAGTTGTGCCCTAGTTGCGTCCTAGTTGCGCCCTAGTTGC
Organism: Penium margaritaceum; assembly: GCA_023375785.1. Lineage (NCBI taxonomy): Eukaryota > Viridiplantae > Streptophyta > Zygnematophyceae > Desmidiales > Peniaceae > Penium > Penium margaritaceum. The sequence continues at coordinate 110,919 of SZWC01003906.1, read as the reverse complement.
AGCCTAGTTGCACCATAATTGCACCCTAGCTGTACCCTACTTGCACCCTAGTTGTACCCTAGTTGCGCCCCACTTGCGTCCTACTTGCATCCTACTTGCACCCTAGTTTTGCCCTAGGTACCTCCACCTAGGTAACTTACGCCATACTTGCACCATATCTCCACCCTACTTGCGCCCTACTTGCGCCCTAATTACGCCATAGTTACGCCCTACTTGTGCCCTACTTGCACCATACTTACGCCCTAGTTACGCCCTAGTTCCGCCCTACGTGCGTCCTACTTGCATCCTAGTTGTACCCTACTTGCGTCCTACTTGCGCCCTAGTTGCATCCTAGTTGCGTCCTAGTTGCGTCCTCCTTGCGTCCTACTTGCACCCTACTTGTGCCATAATTGCGCTCTATTTGCGCCCTAACATATCCTACTTGTGCCCTACTTGCGCCCTGCTTGTGCCCTACTTACTCCTCAGTTGCGCCCTACTTCTGCCCTAGTTTCGTCCTAGTTACGTCCTAGTTACACCCTAGTTGTGCCTCAGTTACACACTAGCCACGCCCTAGTTTCACCCTAGTTACGCCCTAGTTGCATCCTAGTTACACCCTACTCGTGTTCTATGTGCGTCCTACTTGTGTCCTAGTTTTGTCCTAGTTGCATCCTAGTTGCACCCTGGTTGCGACCTCATTTCATCCTAGTTGCGCCTCAGTTGGGGACTAGCTACGTCCTAGTTACGCCGTAGTTACACCATAGGTGCGCCCTACTTGCACACTTGTTGTTTCCTACTTACGCCTAGTTGCGTCCTGGTTACACCCTAGTTGCACCATAGTTCCGCCTCAGTTGGCACTAGCAATGTCATAGTTGCAGTATTGCGCCCTAGTTGCATCCTAGTTGTTCCCTAGTTGTGCCCTAGTTGTGTCCTACTTGCACCCTACTTGCACCCTAGTTGTGTCCTAGTTGCACCCTCCTTGCGCTCTACTTACGCCCTACTTGCGTCCTACGTGTGCCCTAGTTGCGCCCTAGCTGCACCCTGGTTGTACCCTACTTGCACCCTCATTGTGCCCTAGTTGGGCCCTACTTACACCCTTGTTGCATCCTAGTTGCGCCCCAGTTACATACTAGTTGTACCTCTGTTAGGTACTTGCTACACCCTAGTTGCGCCCTAGTTGTGTCCTAGTTACACCCTTGTTGCATCCTAGTTGTGCCCTACTTGTGCCCTAGTTATACCCTAGTTGCATCCTATTTGTGCCCTAGTTACACCCTATTTGCATCCTCGTTACGCCCTAGTTATTCCTCAGTTGGGCACTAGCTACGCCTTAGTTGTACCCTAATTGCACCCTAGTTGTGCCCTAGTTGCGCCCTAGTTACACCCTAGTTGCACTCTGCTTGCATCCTACTTGTGCCCTAGTTGCGCCCTAGTTGCACCCTAGTTGCACCCTACTTCCTCCCTACTTGCACCCTACTTGCGCCCTAATTGCGCCCTAGTTGTGCCCTAGTTGCACCCTACTTGTGACATACTTGCGCCATACTTGCACCCTAGTTGTGCCATAGTTACACCCTAGTTGCACCCTAGTTGTGCCCTAGTTGCGCCCTAGTTGTACCCTAGTTGTGCCTCAGTTGAACACTACCTACGCACTAGTTGCGCCCTAGTTGTGCCGTAGTTGCATCCTACTTGTGTCCTACTTACGCCCTAGTTGCGGCCTACGTGTACCATAGTTACGCTCGACTTGCGCCCAAGTTGTGCCCTAGTTGCGCCTCAGTTTGGCACCAGCTATGACCTAGTTGCGCCCTAGTTGCACCCTAGTTACATCTTGGTGGCACCCTAGTTACGCCCTAGTTGCGGCCTACGTGTACCATAGTTACGCTCGACTTGCGCCCAAGTTGTGCCCTAGTTGCGCCTCAGTTTGGCACCAGCTATGACCTAGTTGCGCCCTAGTTGCACCCTAGTTACATCCTAGTTGCACCCTACTTGCGCCCTCCTTGCGTCCTAGTTGCGCCTAGTTGCACCCTAGTTGCGCCCTAGTTGTGCCCTATTTGTGCCCTACTTGTACCCTACTTGCGTCCTAGTTGCCCCATTGTTACATCCTAGTTGTGCCCTACTTGTGCCATACTTGCGCCCTAGTTGTATCCTAGTTGTGTCCTAGTTGCGCCCTACTTGTACCCTACTTGCGTCCTAGTTGCCCCATTGTTACATCCTAGTTGTGCCCTACTTGTGCCATACTTGCGCCCTAGTTGTATCCTAGTTGTGTCCTAGTTGCGCCCTAGTTGTGCCCTAGTTGCGTCCTAGTTAATCCCTACTTGCGCCATACTTGCACCCTACTTGCATCCTTATTGTGCCCTACCTGCGACCTACTTGCACCCTACTTACCCCCTAGTTGCGCCCTAGGTGCACCCTAGTTTGGCCCTACTTGCACCCTACTTACGCCCTAGCTGCGCCCTAGTTGCACCCTAGTTGCACCCTGGTTGGGTCCTAGTTATGGCCTACTTGCACCCTACTTGCGTCCTACTTGTGCCCTAGTTTCTTCCTACTTGCGCCCTAGTTGCGCCCTGGTTGCGCCTCAATTGAGCAGTAGCTACGCCCTAGTTTGGCCCTAGTTACGTCCTGGTTGTGTCCTATGAGCACCTTACTTGTGCCCTATGTATGTCCTAGTTGCGTCCTACTTGCACCCTAGTTGCGTCTGACTTGCGCCCTAGTTACGCCCTAGTTCCGCCTCAGTTGGACACTAGCTACGCCCTAGTTGCACCCTAGTTGTGTCCTAGTTGTGCCCTAGTTGTGCCCTAGTTGCACCCTACGTGCGCCCTACTTGCGTCCTAGTTACGTCCTAGATGCGCCCTAGATGCGCCCTATTTGCGACCTACTTGCGTCCTACTTCCGTCCTAGTTGCACCCTACGTGCGCCCTACTTGCGTCCTAGTTACGTCCTAGATGCGCCCTAGATGCGCCCTATTTGCGACCTACTTGCGTCCTACTTCCGTCCTAGTTGCGCCCTAGTTGCACCCTAGTTAGATCCTACTTGCGCCCTACTTGCATCCTACTTGTGCCCTAGTTGCTTCGTAGTTGTGCCCTAGTTGCTTCGTAGTTGTGCCCTAGTTGCGCACTGTTTACGTCCTAGTTATGCCCTACTTGGGTCCTACTTTTGCCCTGGTTACGCCCTAGTTGTGCCTCAGTTGCGTCCTAGTTGCGCCTCAGTTGGGCACTAGCTGCGCCCTTGTTTCGTCCTAGTTGCGTCCTAGTTGTGCCCCAGTTTCACCCTACTTGTGCCCTACTTACGCCCTAGTTGCGTCCTACTTGTACCCTAGTTGTGCCCGACTTACACCCTACTTGCGTCCTAGTTGCGCCTCAGTTGGGCACTAGCTACGCCCTAGTTGCACCCTAGTTGCGTCATACTTACGTCCTAGTTGCACCATACTTGCGTCCTACTTGCGTCCTATTTGCGTCCTAGTTGCGCCCTAGTTGCGCCTCAGTTGGGCACTAGCTACGCCCTAGTTGCACCCTAGTTGCGTCATACTTACGTCCTAGTTGCACCATACTTGCGTCCTACTTGCGTCCTATTTGCGTCCTAGTTGCGCCCTAGTTGCGCCCTACTTGTGTCCCACTTGTGCCTTAGTTTCACCCTAGTTGCGCCCTAGTTGCATCCTACTTGTGTCCTATTTGTGCCCTACTTGTGCCCTAGTTTTCCCCTAGTTGCATCCTAGTTGCGCCCTCCTTGTGCCCTACATGCGCCCTAGTTGCTTCCTTGTTGTGATCTCGCTGCACCCTATTTGCGCCCTACTTGTGCCCTACTTGTGCCCTAGTTTTCCCCTAGTTGCATCCTAGTTGCGCCCTCCTTGTGCCCTACATGCGCCCTAGTTGCTTCCTTGTTGTGATCTCGCTGCACCCTATTTGCGCCCTACTTGTGCCCTACTTGTGCCCTAGTTGTGCCATAGATACGTCGTAATTACGCCCTAGTTGCACCCTAGTTACTGCCTATTTCCACCTCATTTGAGCACTATCTATGTCCTAGTTGTACCCTAGTTACACCCTAGTTGCGCCTTAGTTGCACCCTACTTGCGCCCTACTTGCGCCCTAGTTGCGCCTTAGTTGCGTCCCAGTTGCACCTCAGTTGGGCACTAGCTATGCCCTAGTTGCACCCAAGTTGTGTTCTAGTTGTGCCCTAGTTATGCCCTAGTTGTGCCCTATTTGTGCCCTACTTGCACCCTACTTGCACCCTAATTGCGCCCCAGTTGTGCCCTTGTTGTGTCCTACTTGCGCCCTACTTGCGTCCTACTTACTCCCTTGTTGCACCCCAGTTGTGTCCTGTTTGCGTCCTACTTGCGTCCTACTTGCACCCTACTTGTACCCTTGTTGCCCCCTAGTTGTGTCCTAGTTATACCATACTTACGCCCCACTTGCACCCTATTTGCATCATACTTGCGCCCTAGTTGTGTCCTAGTTATGCTATACTTGCGCCCTAGTTGCACCCCTACTTGCGCCCTAGTTGCACCCTAGTTGCATCCTACTTACACCCTACTTGCACCCTACTTGTGTCCTAGTTGTTCCCTACTTGTACCCTAGTTGCACCGTACGTTGTGCACCCTAGTTGTGCCATTGTTCTGACTTAGTTGGACACGAAACACATCCTAGTTTTGCCCTAGCTGCGCCCTAGTTGCGTCCTAGTTGTGTCCTACTTGCGTCCTACTTGCGCCCTAGTTGCTTCATACTTGCGCCCTGGTTATGCCGTACTTGCGTCCTAGTTACGCCCTACTTGCACCTCAGTTGAGCACTAGCTACGCCCTAGTTGTGCCCTAGTTACACCCTAATTGTACCCTAGCTGCATCCTACTTACGCCCTACTTGCGCCCTGGTTGCGTCCTAGTTGTACCCTAGTTGTGACCTACTTGTGCCCGACTTGCACCATGGTTGTGCCCTAGTTGTGTCCTAGTTGCATCCTAGTTGCGTCCTAGTTGCTCCCTAGTTGCACCTCAGCTGGATACTAGCTACGCCCTAGTTACGTCCTACTTCCGCCTTAGATACGCCCTAGTTGCGCCCTAGTTGTGCCCTAGCTGCACCCTGGTTGCACCCTTTTTGCGTCCTAGTTGCGCCCTAGTTGTACCCTAGTTACGCCCTACTTGCACCCTAGTTGTACCCTACTTGCGCCCTAGTTGTACCATAGTTGCGCCATACTTGCGCCTTACTTGCGTCCTACTTGCACCCTAGTTGCACCCTATTTACGTCCTACTTGCACCCTACTTGTACCCTACTTGCACCCTACTTGCACCCTAGTTGCATCTTAGTTCTGCCCTATTTGTGCCCTACTTGTGCCATACCTGCACCCTATTTGCGCCCTAGTTACGCTCCAGTTGTACCCTAGTTGCATCCTACGTGCGCCCTACTTGCGTCCTAGTTGCACCCTACTTGCGTCCTACTTGTGTCCTGGTTGCGTCCTAGTTGCGTCCTACTTGCTTCCTACTTGCGGCCTACTTGTGTCCCAATTACGCTCTATTTGCGCCCTAGTTACACGCCATACTTGTGCCCTACTTGCGCCCTGCGTGTGCCCTATTTACTCCCCGGTTGCGTCCTACTTTCGCCCTAGTTATGCCCTAGTTGTGTCCTACTTACGTCCTAGTTATGCCTCAGTTTAGCACTAGCCATGCCCTAGTTGCACCCTAGTTACACCCTAGTTGCGTCCTAGTTTCACCCTACTTGTGTCGTACGTGCGTCCTACTTGCGTCCTAGTTTTGCCCTAGTTGCGTCCTAGTTGCACCCTGGTTGCGCCCTAGTTGCGCCTCAATCGGGCACTAGCTACGCCCTAGTTGCGTCCTAGTTGCACCCTAGTTGCACCCTACTTGCACCCTTCTTGCGTCCTACCTGCGCCTAGTTGCGCCCTGGTTGCACCCTAGTTGCACCCTAGTTGCGCCTCAGTTGGCACTAGCCACGTCATAGATGCGCCCCTGCTACGCCCTAGTTGCGCCCTGGTTGTTCCCTCGTTGTGCCCTAGTTGCGCCCTACTTGCACCCTATTTACACCATAGTTACGCCCTACTTACACTCTAGTTGCGCCATACTTACGCCCTACTTGTGCCCTACTTGCGCCCTATGTGCGCCCTAGTTACACCCTGATTGCACCGTACTTGCACCGTAATTGTGCCCTAGTTGGCCCCTAGTTGCGCCCTAGTTACGCCCTAGTTGCGCCCTACTTGCGCCCTAGTTGCGCCCTAGTTGTACCCTAGTTGCACCCTAGTTGTGCCCTAGTTACGCCCTGCTTGCATCCTATTTGCATCCTACTTGCACCCTAGTTACGCCCTAGTTGTGTCCTACTTGCGCCCTACTTGCATGCTACTTACACCCTATTTGTGCCCTAGTTGCGCTCTACTTACACCCTCGTTCCGTCCTTGTTGCACCCCAGTTGCGCACTAGTTGCACCTTAGTTAGGTACTAGCTACGTCCTAGTTGCGCCCTAGTTGTGTCCTAGTTGCACCCTTGTTGCGTCCTAGTTATGCCCTACTTGTGCCCTATTTGCACCCTAGTTGTACCATAGTTTCACCCTAGTTGTGCCCTAGTCGAGCTCTAGTTGCACCCTAGTTGCGCCCTGCTTGTACCCTACTTGCACCCTAGTTGTGCCCTAGTTGCGCCCTACTTGCTCCCTGCTTGCACCCTACTTGCGCCCTGGTTGCACCCTAGTTGCACCCTAGTTATGCCCTAATTGCGCCCTACTTGTGACCTACTTGCTCCCTACTTTCATCCTAGGTGTTCCCTAGTGGAGCCCTAGTTGTGCCCTAGCTTGGCCCTACTTGCGGCCTACTTGCGCCCTAGTTGCACCCTAGTTGCGCCCTAGTTGCGCCCTAGTTATGCCTTGCTTGCGCCCTAGTTACGCCCTACTTGTGTCCTAGTTGCGCCCTAGTTTTGTCCTAGTTGTGTCCTATGTGTGCCTCAGTTGGACACTAGCTACGCCCTAGTTGCGCCCTAGTTACCCCCTGGTTGCGTCCTAGTTGCATCCAACTTGTATCCTACTTACGCCCTAGTTGCGTCCTAGTTGTGTCCTATGTGTGCCTCAGTTGGACACTAGCTACGCCCTAGTTGCGCCCTAGTTACCCCCTGGTTGCGTCCTAGTTGCATCCAACTTGTATCCTACTTACGCCCTAGTTGCGTCCTACTTGCATCCTAGTTATGTCCGACTTGCGCCCTAGATACGCCCTAGTTACGCCTCAGTTGGGCACCAACTATGACTTAGTTGCGCCCTAGTTGCACCCTAGTTACGACCTAGTTGCACCCTACGTGCGGCCTACTTGCGTCATAGTTGCGCCCTAGTTACGCCTCAGTTGGGCACCAACTATGACTTAGTTGCGCCCTAGTTGCACCCTAGTTACGACCTAGTTGCACCCTACGTGCGGCCTACTTGCGTCATAGTTGCGCCCTAGTTGTGCCCTAGTTGTGTCCTAGTTGCGCCTTATCTGTGCCCTACTTGTGCCCTACTTGCGTCCTAGTTGTCCCATAATTGCACCCTAGTTGCATCCTACTTATGCTATACATGCGCCTTAGTTGCATCATAGTTGCACCCTAGTTGCGCCCTAGTTGTGCCCTAGTTGCACCCTAGTTATGCCCTACTTGTGCCCTACTTGTGCCCTACGTGCGCCCTAGTTGCGCCTTACATGCGACCTACTTGCATCCTACTTGCACCCTAGTTGCGCCCTAGTTGCGCCCTAGTTTGGCCCTACTTGCGCCCTACTTCCACCATACTTGCACCCTGGCGGCACCCTAGTTACGCCCTAGTTGCGCCCTGGTTGCGTCCTAGTTATGGCCTACTTGCACCCTACTTGCGTCCTACTTGCACTCAAGATGCGCCCTAGTTGTGCCCTATTTGCGTCCTGGTTGCGCCTTAGTTCGGCACTAGGTACGTCCTAGTTGTGTCCTAGTTATGTCCTGGTTGTGCCTTAGTTGCACCTTACTTGTGCCCTACTTACGTCCTAGTTCTGTCCTACTTACACCCAAGTTGCGCCCAACTTGCGCTCTAGTTGCGCCCTAGTTACGCCTCCGTTGGGCACTGGCTACGCGCTAGTTGCGCCCTAGTTGCGCCCTAGTTGTGTACTAGTTGCATCGTAGTTGCACCCTACTTGCGCCCTACTTGCGTCCTAGTTCCGCCCTAGTTGCGCTCTAGTTGTGCCCTACTTGCGACCTACTTGCATCCTACTTGTGTCCTATTTACGCCCTAGTTGCACCCTAGTTGGACCCTACTTGCACCCTACTTGTGTCCTACTTGTGCCCTGGTTGCGTCCTAGGTGCGCCCTAGTTGCGCACTAGTTGCGCCCTAGTAATGCCCTACTTGCGCCCTACTTGGTTCCTACTTATATCCTAGTTACGCCCTAGTTGCGTCCTACTTGTGCCCTAGTTGCGCCTCAGTTGCACTCTAGCTACGCCCTAGTTACGTTCTAGTTGCGCCCTAGTTGTGCCCTAGTTGCACCCTACTTGCGCCCTAGTTGCGTCCTACTTGTGCCCTAGTTGCGCCTCAGTTGCACTCTAGCTACGCCCTAGTTACGTTCTAGTTGCGCCCTAGTTGTGCCCTAGTTGCACCCTACTTGTGTCCTACTTACGCCCTAGTTGCGTCCTACTTGTCCCCTAGTTGCGCCCAACTTGCGCCCTAGTTGCACCCTAGTTGCGCCTCAGTTGGGCACTAGCTGCGCCCTAGTTGTACCCTGGCTACGTCCTAGTTGCGTCATAGTCGTACCTTACTTGCGCCCTACTTTCGTCATCTTTGCGTCCTAGTTATGCCCTAGTTGCGCCCTGCTTGCGCCCTACTTGTGCCTTAGGTGCACCCTAGCTGCGCCCTAGTTGTGTCCTACTTGTGCCCTACTTGTGCCCTACTTGTGCCCTAGTTGTCCCCTAGTTGCGCCCTTGTTGTGCCCTACTTTTGCACTACTTGCGCCCTAGTTGCGTCCTAGTTGCGTCCTAGTTGTGTCCTACTTGCGCCCTACTTGTGCCATAGTTACGCCCTGGTTACACCCTATTTGTGTCATAGTTACACCCTACTTGCGCCCTAGTTACGCCCTAGTTGCGCCCTAGTTGCACCCTAGTCGCGCCTGAGTTAGGCACTAGCTACGTCTAGTTTTGCCCTAGTTGCACCCTAGTTGCACCCTACTTGCGCCCTAGTTGCACCCTAGTTGCGTCCTACTTGTGTCCTACTTGCATCCTACTTGCGCCCTAGTTGCCCCCTAGTTGCGTCCTACTTGCATCCTACTTGCGCCCTACTTGCTTCCTACTTGCACCCTAGTTGTGCCCTAGTTACGTCCTTGTTGCGCCCTGCTTGTGTCCTACTTGCGTCTTATGTGCACCCTAGTTACATCCTAGTTGTGTCCTAGTTGCGCCCTACTTGCACCCTACTTGCGCCCTAGTTGTGCCCTACTTGGGTCATACTTGCGCCCTAGTTACGCACTAGTTGCGTCCTAGTTGTGCCCTACTTGTGCCCTACATGTGCCTTGTGCCCTAGTAACTCTGTATTTGTATCCTAGTTGCACCCTGCTTGCACCCTACTTGCGTCCTACTTGCGCCCTATTTGCTCCCTAGTTACGCCCTTCTTCCGCCCTGGTTGCACCCTCGTTGTACCCTAGTTGTGCCTCCGTTGGACACTAGCCACGTCCTAGTTGCACCCTAGTTACACCCTAGTTGCTTCCTAGTTGTATCCTACTTGTGTCCTACGTGCGTCCTACTTGCGTCCTAGTGTCCTAGTTGCGTCCTAGTTGCACCCTAGTTGCACCCTAGTTGCGCCATAGTTGGGCCTTAGTTGGGTACTAGCTACGCCCTACTTGTGCCCTAGTTGTGCCATAGTTGTGCCCTACTTGCACCATTCTCGTGTCCTGCTTGCGCCTAGTTGCGCCCTAGTTGTGCCCTAGTTGCACCCTAGTTACGCCTCAGTTGCAACTAGCCTAATCCTAGTTGCACCCAACTTGCGTCCTACTTGCGCCCTAGTTGTGCTCTAGCTGTACCCTAGTTGCACCCTAGTTACGCCTCAGTTGCAACTAGCCTAATCCTAGTTGCACCCAACTTGCGTCCTACTTGCGCCCTAGTTGTGCTCTAGCTGTACCCTAGTTGCACCCTATTTGCGCCCTACTTTCACCATAGTTGCACCCTCGTTGTACCCTAGTTGTGCCCTCCTTACATCCTATTTGCGCCCTACTTGCGCCCTAGTTGCGCCCTAGTTGCATCCTACTTACGCTCTACTTGCACCCTAGTTGCACCCTAGTTGCACCCTAGTTGCACCCTAGTTGCGCCCTAGTTGCACCCTACTTGCGCCCTATTTGTGTCCTACTTGCGTCCTAGTTACGCCCTAGTTGCGTCCTACTTGGGCCCTACTTGCACCTACTTGCACCCTACTTGCCCCCTAGTTGTGGCCTACATGCACCCTTGTTGAGTCCTAGTTCCGCCCTAGTTGCGTCCTACTTGGGCCCTACTTGCACCTACTTGCACCCTACTTGCCCCCTAGTTGTGGCCTACATGCACCCTTGTTGAGTCCTAGTTCCGCCCCAGTTGCACACTAGTTGCGCCTCAGTTAGGTACTAGCTATGCCCTAGTTGCGCCGTAGTTGTGCCCTAGTTGCACCCTTGTTGGCAAATATCTGTTACTGACCATGACCAAATCACAATACGAGTCCCAAATTGTCAGAGGGAAGAATGAATGGTTCTGGAATACTTGTTTTTTACTACAAAGTACAAAGACCTTCAATAAGTAGTGGCACCGTGTGACTACCATGCACAATGACCAACCAAAATAGGCATATGTCAATGACCATGACCAAAGAATCTCACAACGTGTGGTCAACATTAACAAACCATAATACAAGTCACAAATGTTAAGTGGGAGAAACAATGGTTGGAAATATTAGTTATCAAACAGCAAGTACAAAGACCTTCAATAAGTAGTGGCATGGTGTGGTTACCATGCACAATGACAAACCAAAGTAGCCACATGTCACTAACCATGACCAAAGAATTTCACTATGGGTGGTCCACAATGCCAACTCATAACACAAATTACAGATGGGCAGGGAGGGGGGGGAAGAATAGTTTGAGAATACTACTTATTGACTGACAAGTACAAAGACCTTGAATAACTAGTGGCATGATGTGTGTAGCATGCACAATGACCACCCAAAGTAGGCATATGTCACTGACCAGGACCAACAAATTTCACTATGTGTGGTCAACGTTCACAAATCTTTATATGAGTCACAACTAGTCAGAGGGGGGAAGCAATGATTTGGGATTACTAGTTATTGACCTAGCAGGTAGAAAGAAGTTCATAAAGTAGCGGTACGGTGTGGCTACCATGCACAATGACCAACGAAAGTAGACATATGTTATTGACCATTATCAAAGAAATTCACTATGTGTGGTCAACGTTGACAGTTCATAATATGTCACCAGTTTTCAGAGGGGGAAATAATGGTTTGGGAATACTAGTTATCAACTAGCAAGTACAAAGACGTTCTAAACGTATTGACACGGTGTGGCTACCATGCACAATGACCAACAAACGTAGACATATGTCATTCACCATGACCAAAGAATTTCACTATGTGTGTTCAACACCGACAACTCACAATACAAGTCATAAATGGTGAGAGGGGAAAACAGTGGATTATAAACATTGTTTATTGACTAGAAAGTACAAAGACCTTCAATAAGCAGTGGCACGGCATGGCTACCATGGACAATGACCAACCAAAGTAGGCATATGTCACTGACCACAACCAAAAGACTTCACTAAGTGTGATTAACGCTGACAACTCATGATACGAGTCACAGATGGTCAGAGGGGGGGACAATGGTTTGGGATTATTTCTTATTGACTAGCAAGTACAAAGACTTTCAAAAAGTACTGGCACGGTGTGGCTACTGTGCATAATGACCAACCAAAGAATGCACGTGTCATTGGCCATGACAAGAGGATTTCAGTATGTGTGGTCAACATTCACATTTTACAATACGTCACAAATGGTCAGAGGGGGCAAACAATGGTTTGGGAATTCAAGTTATTGACTAGCAAGTGAAACGATCTTCAATAAATAGTGGCCTTTGTTTTCTCCTCTGACCTTTTGTGACTTGTATTATAAGTTGTCAACGTTCACCATTCATGGTGAAGTTCATTGGTCATGGTCAGTGACATATGCCTACTTTTGTTAGTCATTGTACATGGTAGCCATACCTTGCCACTACTTTTTGGAGGTATATGCCCTTGCTAGTTAATACCTAGGTTTCCCAAACCATTGTTTCCTCCTCTAACTATTTGTGACTCGAATTATGAGTTGTCAACATTGACCACACATAGTGAAATTCTTTGGTCATGGTCAGTGACATGTGCCTACTTTGGTTTGTCATTGTGCATGGTAACCCCACCGTACCACTACTTATTGAAGGTATTTGTACTTGCTAGTCGATAACTATTATTCCCAAACCATTGTCTCCTCCTTTGACCATTTGTGACTCTTCTTATTAGTTGTCAACGTTGACCACCCATGGTGAAATCATTTGGTCATGGTCAGTGACACATGCCTACTTTGGTTGGTCATTGTACATGGTAGCCACACTGTGTCCCTACTTATTGAAGGTTGTTGTAAATGCTAGTTGAAAACTATGATTCCCCATCCGTTGTTTCTCCCTCTTATTATTTGTGACCCATGTTATGGGTTGTCAACGTTGACCACACATAGTGAAATTTGTTAGTCATGGAGAATGACATATGCCTACTTTGCTTGGTCATTGCGCATGCTAACCACATCGCGCTACTACTTATTGAAGGCCTTTGTGCTTGCTAGTCAATGAATAGTATTCTCCAAACATTGTTCTCCCCTCTGTCCATTTGTGACTCGTATTATGAGATGGCAACATTGACCACACATAGGGATATTCTTTGGTCATGGTCATTGACATGCATACATTAGTTGGTCATTGCGCATGGTAGCCATACCGTGCCACTCCGTATTGAAGGTCTTTACCATAGTTGCGCCCTAATTGTGCCCTACTTGCACCCTAGTTGCACCCTACTTACGTCCTACTTGCACCCTACTTGTACCCTACTTGCACCCTACTTGCGCCCTAGTTACACCCTAGTTGTGCCCTAGTTGCGTCTTACGTGCGCCGTACTTGCGCCCTAGTTGCACCCTATTTTCGTCCTACTTACGTCCAATTTGCATCCTAGTTGCGTCCTAGTTGCATCCTACTTGCTTCCTACTTGCGCCCTACTTGTGCCCTAATTACGCTCTATTTGCGTCATAGTTACGCCATACTTGTGCCCTACTTGTGCCCTGCTTCTGTCCTACTTACTCCCCAGTTGCGTCCTACTTCCGCCCTAGTTACGCCCTAGTTGTGTCCCACTTATGTCCTAGTTTTGCCTCAGTTGGACACTAGCCACGCCCTAGTTGCACCCTGGTTACACCCTAGTTGCGTCCTAGTTGCACCCTACTTGTGCCTTCCGTGCGTCCTACTTGCGTCCTAGGTTTGCCCTAGTTGCATCCTAGTTGCGCCCTGGTTGCACCCTAGTTGCGCCCTAGTTGCACCTCAGTTGGGCACTAGCTTCGCCCGAGTTGCGCCCTAGTTGCACCCTAGTTGCACCCTACTTGCACCCTTCTTGCGTCCTACTTACGCCTAGTTGCGCCCTGGTTGCGCCCTAGTTGCACCCTAGTTGTGCCTCGGTTGGCACTAGCCATGTCATAGTTGCACCCTTGTTGCACCCTAGTTGCGTCCTAGTTGTTCCCTATTTGTGTCCTAGTTGCGCCCTACTTGTACCCAACTTGCACCATAGTTGCGTCCTACTTGCACCCTAGTTGCGCCCTATGTGCGCCCTAGTTGCACCCTGACTGCACCCTACTTGCACCCTAATTGTGCCCTAGTTAGGCCCTAGTTGCGCCCTGGTTACGCAATAGTTGCGGCCTACTTACGCCCTAGTTGTGCCCTAGTTGCACCCTAGTTGCACCCTAGTTGTGCCCTAGTTACGCGCTGCTTGCATCCTATTTCCGTCCTAGTTGCGCCCTAGTTACACCTTAGTTGCGCCCTACTTGTGTCCTACTTGCATCCTATTTACACCCTACTTGCGCCCTAGTTACGCCCTACTTACACCCTTGTTGCGTCCTTGTTGCGCCCTTGTTGCGCACTAGTTGCACCTCAGTTAGGTACTACCTACGACCTAGTTGCGCCCTAGTTGTATCCTAGTTGCACCCTTGTTGTGTCCTAGTTGTGCCCTACTTGCGTCCTAGTTGTGCCCTAGTTGCGCCCTAGTTGCACCCTAGTTATTCCCTAGTTGCGTCCTAGTTGTGCCCTAGTTGCGCCTAAGTTGGTCACTAACTACGCCTTCGTTGTACCATAGTTTTGCCATAGTTGCGTCCTAGTTGCGCCTTTGTTGTACCCTAGTTGCACCCTACTTGCACCCTAGTTGTGCCCTAGTTGCGCCCTACTTGCTCTCTACTTGCACCATACTTGCACCCTAGCTGTACCCTAGTTGTGCGCTAATTGCGCCCTACTTGTAACCTACTTGCGTCCTACTTGCACCCTAGTTGTGCCTTAGTTGCGTCCTAGTTGTACCCTAGCTTGGCCCTACTTGAGGCCTACTTGCGCCCTAGTTGCACCTTAGTTGCACCCTAGTTGGGCTCTAGTTATGCCCTGCTTGCGCCCTACTTGTGCCCTATTTGTGCCCTAGTTGTACCCCACTTGCGTCCTGCTTCCGCCCTAGTTGCACCCTAGTTGTGCCCTACTTGCGACCTACTTGCGTCCTGCTTGCGTCATAGTTGCGCCCTTGTTACACTCTAGTTGGGTCCTGCTTGCGCCCTACTTGCACCCTACATGTGCCCTAGTTGCGTCCTAGTTGCACCCTAATTGCGCACTAGTTGCGCCCTAGTTATGCCCTACTTACACCCTACTTGCGTCCTACTTGCACCCTAGTTACGCCCTAGTTGCGCCCTAGTTGCGCCCTAGTTGCGCCTCACTTGGGCACTAGCCACGCCGTAGTTGCGTTCTAGTTGCGCCCTATTTGTGCCCTAGTTGTACCCTACTTGTGCCCTACCTATGCCCTAGTTGCGTCCTACTTGTACCCTACCTATGCCCTAGTTGCGTCCTACTTGTACCCTAGTTTCCCCCAACTTGAGCCCTAGTTGTGTCCTAGTTGCGCATCAGTTGGACACTAGCTACGCCCTAGTTGCGCCCTAGCTACATCAAAGTTGCGTCCTAATTGCACCCTACTTGTGCCCTACTTGCGTCCTATTTGCGTCCTAGTTATGCCCTAGTTGCGCCCTGCTTGCACCCTACTCATGCCTTAGGTGCACCCTAGCTGCAACCTAGTTGTGCCCTACTTGTGCCCTAGTTGTGCGCTATTTGTGTCCTAGTTGTCCCCTAGGTGCGCCCTAGTTGTGCCCTGCTTTTGCCCTACATGCGCCCTAGTTGCGTCCTAGTTGCGTCCTACTTGCACCCTACTTGCGCCCTACTTGTACCCTAGTTACGCCCTGGATATACCCTAGTTGTGTCCTAGTTACGCCCTACTTCTGCCCTAGTTGCGTCCTACTTGCACCCTACTTGCGCCCTACTTGTACCCTAGTTACGCCCTGGATATACCCTAGTTGTGTCCTAGTTACGCCCTACTTCTGCCCTAGTTGCGCCCTCATTGCGCCCTAGTTGCACCCTAGTTGCGCCTCAGTTAGGCACTAGCTACGTCCAAGTTTTACCCTAGATGCACCCGAGTTGAGCCCTACTTGCGCCCTAGTTCTACCCTAGTTCTATCTTACTTGTGCCCTACTTGGGACCTACTTACGTCCTAGTTGTGCCCTAGTTGCATCCTACTTGCGTCCTACTTGCGCCCTACTTTCTTCCTACTTGCACCCTAGTTGTGCCCTAGTTAGATCATAGTTGTGTCCTACTTATGCCCTACTTGCGTCCTACGTACGTCCTAGTTACGTCCTATATGAGTCCTAGTTACGCCATACTTGCGCCCTACTTGCACCCTAAGTGTGCCCTCCTTATGTCATACTTGGGCCCTAGTTGCGCCCTAGTTGCGTCCTATTTGTGCCCTACTTACGTCCTACATGCACCTTACTTGTACCCTAGTTACTCTCTAGTTGTGCCCTAGTTGCACCCTACTTACACCCTACTTGCGTCCTACTTGCGTCCTACTTGTTCCCTAGTTACACCCTACTTCCGCCCTAGTTACGCCCTAGTTGTACCATGGTTACACCCTAGTTGCGTCTCCGTTGGACACTAGCCACGTCCTAGTTGCACCCTAGTTACACCCTAGTTGCTTCCTAGTTGTACCCTACTTGTATCCTACGTGCGTCCTACTTGCGTCCTAGTTGTCTCCTAGTTGCACCCTAGTTGCACCCTAGTTGCGCCCTAGTTGCGCCATAGTTGCGCCTCAGTTGGGTACTAGCTACGCCCTACTTGTGTCCTAGTTGTGCCATAGTTGTACCCTACTTGCAACCTTCTTGCGCCTTGCTTGCGCCTACTTGCGCCCTAGTTGCACCCTAGTTGCACCCTAGTTCCGTCTCAGTTGGCACTAGCCTAATCCTAGTTGCACCCTAGTGGCGTCCTAATCACGCCCTAGTTGTGCTCTAGCTATACCCTAGTTGCACCCTACTTGCGCCCTTCTTTCACCCTAGTTGCACCATAGTTGTACCCTAGTTGCACCCTACTTACGTCCAATTTGCGCCCTACTTGCGCCCTAGTTGCGCCCTAGTTGCACCCTACTTGCGCTCTACTTGCACCCTAGTTGCACCCTAGTTGCACGCTCGTTGCGCCCTAGTTGCACCCTACTTGCGCCCTATTTGTGTCCTACTTGCATCCTAGTTACGCCCTAGTTGTGTCCTACTTGCGCCCTACTTGCGCCTACTTGCAACCTACTTGCCCCCTAGCTGCGCCCTACTTTCACCCTTGTTGCATCCTAGTTGCGTCCCAGTTACGCACTGGTTGTGCCTCAGTTAGGTACTAGCTACGCCCTACTTGTGCCCTAGTTGTACCGTAGTCGCACCCTTGTTGGAGAATGTTTGTTACTGACAATGAGCAAATCATAATACAAGTCCCAAATTGTCAGAGGGAGGAATGATGGTTTTTGAATACTTGTTTTTTACTGCAAAGTACAAAGACCTTCAGTAAGTAGTGGCACCGTGTGGCTACCATGCACAATGACCAACCAAAGTAGGCATATGTCAATAACCATGACCAAAGACTTTCACTATGTGTGGTCAACATTCAGAACCCATCATACAAGTCACAAATGGTTAGTGAGAGAAACGATGGTTTGGGAATACTAGTTATCAAATAGCAAGTACAAAGACCTTTAGTGAGCAGTGGCATGGTGTGGCTACCATGCACAATGACAAACCAAAATAGGCATATGTCAATGACCATGACCAAAGAAGTTCATTATGGGCAGTCCACGATGCCAATTCATAATACAAATCACAAATTGGCGGGGGGGCGGACAGTAGTTTGAGAATACTAGTTATCGACTGGCAAGTACAAAGACCTTTAATAAGTAGTGGGACGATGTGTCTAGCATGCACAATGACCAACCAAAGTAGGCATATGTCACTGACCATGACAAACAAATTTCACTGTGTGTGGTCAACGTTCACAATTCTTTATATGAGTCGCAACTGGTTAGAGGGGGGAAAGAATGCTACCATGCACAATGACCAACCAAAGTAGGCATATGTCACTGACCATGACCAAAGAAATTCACTACGTGTGGTCAACGTTGACAATTAATAACATAAGTCACGAACTTTCAGAGGGGGAAATAATGGTTTGGGAATACTAGTTATCAACTAGCAAGTACAAAGACGTTCTAAACGTATTGACACGGTGTGGCTACCATGCACAATGACCAACCAACGTAGGCATATGTCATTCACCATGAACAAAGAATTTCACTATGTGTGTTCAACACCGACAACTCACAATACAAGTCACAAATGGTGAGAGGGGAAAACAGTGGATTATAAATACTATTTATTGACTAGTAAGTACAAAGACCTTCAATAAGCAGTGGCACGGCGTGGCTACCATGGACAATGACCAACCAAAGTAGGCGTATGTCACTGACCACGACCAAAGGATTTCACTATGTGTGGTTGACGCTGACAACTCGTAATACGAGTCACAAATGGTCAAAGGGGGAAACAATGGTTTGGGATTATTTCTTATCAACGAGCAAGTACAAAGACTTTGAAGTAGTGGCATGGTGTGGCTACCCTACATAATGACCAACCAAAGTAAGCATGTGTCATTGGCCATTACAAGAGGATTTCACTATGTGTGGTGAACGTCCACAATTCATAATACGAGTCACAAATGGTCAGAGGGGGGAAACAATGATTTGGGAATTCGAATTATTGTCTAGCAAGTAAAGCAATCTTCAATAAGTAGTGGCCTTTGTTTTCTCCACAGACCTTTTGTGACTTGCATTATGAGTTGTCAACGTTCACCATTCATAGTGAAATTCTTTGGTCATGGTCATTGACATATGCCTACTTTGGTTAGTCGTTGTGCATGGTAGACATACATTGCCACTAATTTTTTAAGGTCCATGCCCTTGATAGTTAATACCTAGTATTCCCAAATCATTGTTTCCTCCTCTCACTATTTGTGACTTGTATTATGAGTTGTCAACATTGACCACACATGGTGAAATTCTTTGGTCATGGCCAGTGACATATGCCTACTTTGGTTGGTCATTGTGCATGGTAACCCCACCGTACCACTGCTTATTGAAGGTCTTTGTACCTGCTAGTCGATAACTAGTATTCCCAAATGTTTCTCTCCTCCTCTGACCATTTGTGGCTCGTCTTATAAGTTGTCAACGTTGACTACCCATGGTGAAATTCTTTGGTCATCGTCAGTAACACGTGCCTACTTTGGTTGGTCATTGTGGATGGTAGCCACACTGTGTCCCTAATTATTGAAGGTTATTGTACATGCTAGTTGAAAACTAGAATTCCCGACCCATTGTTTCCCCCTCTCATTATTTGTGACCCATGTTATGGGTTGTCAATGTTGACCACACTTAGTGAAATTCTTTGGTCATGGAGAGTGACATATGCCTACTTTGCTTGGTCATTGTGCATGCTAACCACATTGTGCCACTACTTATTGAAGGTCTTTGTACTTGCTAGTCAATAAATAGTATTCTCCAACCATTGTTCCCCCCTCTGTCCATTTGTGACTTGTATTATGAGTTGGCAATGTTGACCACACATTGGGAAACTCTTTGGTCATGTCCAGTGACATATGCATACTTTGGTTGGTCATTGCGCATGGTAGCCATACCATGCGACTCCATATTGAAGGTCTTTACCATAGTTGTGCCCTACTTGTACCCTACTTACACCCTACGTGCGCCCTAGTTGCGTCCTAGTTCTACCCTAGTTGCACCCTACTTATGCCCTACCTGCACCCTACTTGCGCCCTAGTTACGCCCTAGTTGTGCCCTAGTTGCGTCCTACGTGCACCCTACTTGCGCCCTAGTTATGCCCAACTTGCGTCCTACTTACGTCCTAGTTGCGTCCTAGTTGTGTCCTTGTTGCGTCCTAATTGCTTCCCACTTGTACCCTACATGTGCCCTAATTACGCTCTATTTGCACCCTAGTTATGCCATACTTGCGCCCTACTTGTGCCCTGCTTGCGCCCTACTTACTCCCCAGTTGCGTCCTACTTCCGCCCTAGTTATGCCCTAGTTGTGTCCTACTTACGCCCTATTTTTGCCTCAGTTGGGCACTAGCCACGCCCTAGTTGCACACTAGTTACACCCTAGTTGCGTCCTAGTTGCACCCTACTTGTGTCCTATATGCGTCCTACTTGCATCCTAGTTTTGCCCTAGTTGCGTCCTAGTTGCACCCTGGTTGCGCCCTAGTTGCACCCTAGTTGCGCCTCAGTCTGGCACTAGCTACGCCCTAGTTGCACCCTGGTTGCGCCCTAGTTGCATCCTACTTGTGTCCTATATGCGTCCTACTTGCATCCTAGTTTTGCCCTAGTTGCGTCCTAGTTGCACCCTGGTTGCGCCCTAGTTGCACCCTAGTTGCGCCTCAGTCTGGCACTAGCTACGCCCTAGTTGCACGCTAGTTGCGCCTCAGTTTGGCACTAGCTACGCCCTAGTTGCACCCTAGTTGCACCCTCCTTGCACCCTTCTTACGTCCTAGTTACGCCTAGTTGCGCCTTGGTTGTGCCCTGGTTGCACCCTAGTTGCACCCTCCTTGCACCCTTCTTACGTCCTAGTTACGCCTAGTTGCGCCTTGGTTGTGCCCTGGTTGCACCCTAGTTGCGCATTAGTTGGCACTAGCCACGTAATAATTGCGCCGTTATTGCGCCCTTGTTGTGCCCTAGTTGTTCCCTAGTTGTGTCCTAGTTGCGCCCTACTCGCACCCTACTTGCACCATAGTTGTGCCCTACTTGCACCCTAGTTGCGCCCTATGTGCGCCCTAGTTGCACCGTGATTGCACCTTACTTGCATCCTAATTGTGCCCTAGCTGGGCCCTAGTTGTGCCTGAGTTACGCCCTAGTTGCACCCTACTTACGCCCTAGTTGCGCCTTAGTTGTACCATAGTTGCAACCTAGTTGTGCCCTAGTTACACCCTGCTTTTGTCCTATTTGCGTCCAACTTGCACCATAGTTTCGTCCTAGTTGCGTCCTACTTGTGTCCTACTTGCATCCTATTTACACCCTACTTGCGCCCTAGTTGCGCCCTACTTACACCCTTGTTCCATCCTTGTTGTGCCCCAATTGTGCACTAGTTTCTCCTCAGTTAGGTACTAACTACGCCCTAGCTGCGCCCTAGTTGTGTCTTAGCTGCACCCTTGTTGCGT
Organism: Penium margaritaceum; assembly: GCA_023375785.1. Classification (NCBI taxonomy): domain Eukaryota; kingdom Viridiplantae; phylum Streptophyta; class Zygnematophyceae; order Desmidiales; family Peniaceae; genus Penium; species Penium margaritaceum. The sequence continues at coordinate 90,128 of SZWC01003906.1, read as the reverse complement.
CCTAGTTGTGTCCTAGTTGCGTCCTTGTTGCGCCCTAGTTGCATCCTAGTTGCACCCTAGGTATGCCCTAGTTGCGTCCTAGTTGTGCCCTAGTTGCGCCTCAGTTGGGCACTAGCTACGCCTTAGTTGTACCATGGTTTTGCCCTAGTTGCATCCTAGTTGCGCCCTAGCTGCACCCTAGTTGCGCCCTGCTTGCACCCTACTTGCATCTTAGTTGTGCCCTAGTTGCGTCCTACTTGCTCCCTACTTGCACCATACTTATACCCTACTTGCACCCTAGTTGTGCCCTAATTGCGCCCTACTTGTGACCTACTTGCACCCTACTTGTACCCTAGTTGTACCCTAGTTGCGTCCTAGTTGTGCCCTAACTTGGCCCTACTTGCGGCCTACTTGTGCCCTAGTTGCACCCTAGTTGCACGCTAGTTGCACCCTAGTTATGCCCTACTTGCGCCCTAATTGCACCCTACTTGCATCCTAGTTCCACCCTAGTTGCACCCTAGTTGTGCCCTACTTGTGACCTACTTGCGCCTTACATGCTGCCTAGTTGCGCCCTAGTTGTACCCTATTTGGGCCCTACTTGCGCCCTACTTGCACCCTGCTTGTGCCCTGGTTGTGTCCTAGTTGCGCCCTAGTTGCGCACTAGTTGTGCCCTACTTATGTCCCACTTGTGCCCTACTTGCGTCCTACTTACACCCTAGTTACGCCCTAGTCGCATCCTAGTTGCGCCCTATTTGCGCCTCAGTTGGGCACTTGTTACGCCCTAGTTGTGTTCTAGTTGTTTCCTAGTTGTGCCCTAGTTGCACCCTACTTCTGCCTTACTTCCACCCCAGTTGCGTCCTAATTGTACCCTAGTTGTGCCTCAGTTGGGCACTAGCTACGTCCTAGTTGCGCCCTACCAACGTCCTAGTTGCATCCTAGTCACACCCTATTTGCGCCCTACTTGCATCCTATTTGCGTCCCAGTTAAGTCCTAGTTACGCCCTGCTTGCGCCCTAATTGTGCCTTAGGTGTACCCTAGCTTCGCCCTAGTTGTGTCCTACTTGTGCCCTTATTTTCCCTTACTTGCACCCTTCTTGCCCCCTAGTTGCGCCCTAGTTGTGCCCTACTTTTACCCTACTTGCGCCCTAGTTGCGTTCTAGCTGCGTCCTAGTTGCACCCTACTTGCGCCCTCCTTGTGCCCTAGTTACGCCCTGGTTACACCCTAGTTGTGTCCTAGTTACGACCTACTTTCTCCCTAGTTGCGCCCTAGTTGTGCCCTAGTTGCACCCTAGTTGCGCCTCAGTTAGGCACTAGCTACATCCTAGTTTCACCCTAGTTGCACTCTAGTTGCGCCCTACTTGCGCCCTAGTTCCACCCTAGTTGCGTCCTAATTGTGCCCTACTTGAGCCATACTTGCGCCCTAGTTACGCCCTAGTTGCATCCTACTTACGTCCTACTTGTGCCCTACTTTTGTCCTACTTGCATCCTAGTTGTGCCCTAGTTACATCCCAGTCGCATCCTACGTGTGTCCTAATTACGTCCTACGTGCGTCCTAGTTACGTCCTAGTTGAGTCTTAGCTGCGCCCTACTTGCGCCCTACAGGCGCCCTAGTTGCGCCCTACTTGCGTCATACTTGCGCCCTAGTTGCACCCTACTTGCATCCTATTTGTGCCCTACTTGCGACCTACATGCGCCTTACTTGTGCCCTAGTTACTCTCTATTTGTGCCCTAGTTCCACCCTACTTGCACCCTACTTGCACCCTACTTGCGTCCTACATGCGCCCTACTTGCTCCTTGTTAACGCCCTACTTCCGCCCTAGTTATGCCCTAGTTGCACCGTAGTTGCACACTAGTTGCGCCTCCGTTGGGCACTAGCCACGTCCTAGTTGTACCCTAGTTTCATCCTAGTTGCTTCCTATTTGTACCCTACTTGTGTCCTACGTACATCCTACTTCCGTCCTAGCTGTCTCCTAGTTGTGCCCTAGTAGCACCCTAGTTGCGCCATACTTGCGCCATAGTTGCACCTCATTTGGGTACTAGCTACACCCCACTTGTGCCCTGGTTGTGCCCTAGTTGTGCCCTACTTGTACCCTTCTTGCGCAATGCTTGCGCCTAGTTGCGCCCTATATGCGTCCTGGTTGCACTTCCAACCACTCGCAACCACTCATAACCACTCGCAACCACTCACAACCACTCGCAACCACTCGCAACCACGTGCAACTACTTGCAACAACTCGTAACCACTCGCAACCACTCGCAACCATACGCAACCAATGCAACCACTTCCAGCCACTCGCAACCACTCGTAACCTCTCACAACCACTCGCAACCATTCGTAACCACTTGTAACCACTTGCAACCACTCAGAACTATCGCAACCACTTGCTGCCACTCGCGATCACTCGCAACCACTCACAACCACTTGCAATGACCCACAAACAACCGCTCGCAATGGCTTGCAACCACTTGCAACCATTTGCAACAACTCGTGACCACTCGCAACCACTCGCAACAACTCGCAACCACTCGCGACATCTCGCCACCACTCGTAACCACTTGCGACCACTCGCAACCACTGGCAGCCACTCGAAACCACTGGCTATGACCAGCAACCACTCGCAACCACTTGCAAACAACCACAATCAGTCGCAACCACTTGCAACCACTCACAACCACTCGCAACCACTTCCAACCACTCGCAACCACTCGTATCCACTCGCTACCACTCGCAACCACTCGGAACCACTCATAACCACTCACAACCACTTGCAACAACTCATAACAACTTGCAACCACTCGCAACCATACGCAACCAATGCAACCACTTCCAACCACTCACAACTGCTCGTAACCACTCGCAACCACTCATAACCACTCACAACCACTTGCAACAACTCATAACAACTTGCAACCACTCGCAACCATACGCAACCAATGCAACCACTTCCAACCACTCACAACTGCTCGTAACCACTCGCAACCACTCGCAAGTACTCGCAACCACTTGGAACCAATCGCAACCACTCGTAACCACTCGCAACAACTTGCAACAACTCGCGACCACTCCCAACCACTCGCAATGACTCACTCACAACCGCTAACAACCGCTTGCAACCACTTGAAACCACTTGCGACCAGTCATGACCACTTGTGACCACTCGCAACCACCCACAACCACTCCCAACCACTGGCTATCACTCACAACCACTCGCAACCACTTGTAAATACCCGCAGCCACTCGCAACCACTTCCAACCACTCACAACCACTCGCAACCACTTGCAACCACTGGCAACCACTCACAACCACTCGCAATCACTCACAACCACTCGCAACCATTCACAACCACTCGCAACCACTCGTAACCACTCACAACCAGACGCAACCACTCGCAACCACTCACAACCACTCGCAACCATTCACAACCACTCGCAACCACTCGTAACCACTCACAACCAGACGCAACCACTCGCAACCACTCACAACCACTCGCAACCGCTCCCAACCACTTACAACAACTTGCATCCACTGGCAAATACTCGCAATGCCTTGGAATCACTCCGACCACACACAACAACTTCCAACTACTTGCAACTACTTGCAACCACTTGTGACCACTCGTAACCACTCGCAACCACTTGCAACCACTCGCAACCACTCACAGCCACACGCAACCACTGGCAACCACTCGCAGCCAATCGCAACCACTCGCAACCACTTGTAAGCAATCTTAAGTATTGTAACCACTCGCAACCACACGTAACCACTCGCAACCACTCGCAACCGCTCGTAACTACTCGCAACCACTCGCAACCACTCACAACCAATCGCAACCTCTCACAACCACTCGTAACTACTCGCAACCACTGGTAACCACTCGTAACCACTCACAACCACTCACAACAACTTGCAACCAATTGCAACCACTGACAACCACTTTCAACAACTCGCAACAACTCGCAACCACTCGCACCCACTCATAACCACTCGCAACTACTTGTGATCACTCGCATATACTTGCAACCACTCGCAACCACTCGTAACCACTCCCAACCACTCAAAACGATACGCGACCAATCGCAACCACTTGAAACTACTCTCAACCACTCGCAACCACAAAAAACCACTCGCAACCTCTCACAACCACTCCCAACCACACAAAACCACTCGCAACCACTTGCAACCACTCACAACCACTCATAACCACTTGCAATCACTCATAATCACTCGAAACTACATGCAACCATATGAAAAAAATCGCAACCACTCGCAACCAGTCGCAAGCACTCGCAACCACACAAAACCACTCTAAACCGGTCAAAACACTTCCCAATCACTCATAACCACTCGCAACCATTTGTAACCACTCACAACCACTCGTAGCCAGTCACGACAACTTGCAACCACTTCCAACCACTCGCATTACTCGCAACCACTCGCAACCACTCGTAACCAATCGCAACCACTCGTAACCACTCGCAACCACTCGCAATCACTCAAAACCACTCGTAAATGTTTGCAACCACTCGCAACCACTCGCAACCACTCACAACCACTCGCAACCACTTGCAACCACTCGCAAACACTCACAACCACTCAACCACTCGCAACCACTCGTAACTACTTGCAACCACTAGCAACCACTCGCAACCACCCACAACCTCTCATAACGACTCACAACGACCCACAACCACTCGCATCCACTCGCAACGACTCGTAACCACTCACAACCACTTACAACCACTCACAGCTTCTCGCAACCACTCGTAACCACTTACAACCACTCGTTACTACTCGCAACCTCTCGTAACAACTTGCAACCACTCGCAACCACTCGCAACCACTCGCAACCACTTGTAACCGCTGGCAACCACTCGCAACCACTCGCAAGCACTTGCAACTACTCGCAACCACTCGCAACCACTCATAACCACTCGCAATGACTCACTCGTACCCGCTCACAACCGCTAGCAACCACTTGCAATCACTTGCAACCAATCATCACCACTCAAAACCACTCGCAACCACTCACAACCACTCCAAACCACTTGCAACAACTCGCGACCACTCACGACCACTCCTGACCACTTACAACCACTCACAACCACTCGCAATCACTAGAAGCCACAAGCTATCACTCGCAACCACTCGTAGCCACTTGCAAACGCCCGCAGCCACTCGCAACCACTCGCAACCACTCGAAACCACTCGTACCCACTCCCAACCACTCACAACCACTCGCAACCACTCACAACGACTTGCAACCAGTCGTAATCACTTGCAACCACTCATAACCAGTCGAAACCAGTCACAACAACTGGCAACAACTCACAACTAATCACAACCCCTCGCAACCACTCACAACCACACGCAACCACTCACAATGAATTGTAACCACTCTCGACCACGCGTAACCAGTCCCAACTACTTGCAACTACTCGCAACCACTCGTAACCACTCGCAACCACTCGTAACCACTCGCAACCACTCGCAACAACCCGTAACCACTCTTACCACTTGCAACCACTCGCAATCATTCGAAAACAGTCACAACTACTCACAACCACTTGCAACCACACAAAACCCCTCGTAACCACTCACAACCACTCGCAACCACTTGCAACCACTCACAACCACTCGCAACCACTGGCAACCACTCGCAACCAGTC
>SZWC01003906.1:47946-84116 GCA_023375785.1 Penium margaritaceum | reverse complement strand
GCAACCACTTGCAACCACTTGCAACCACTTGCAACCACTCGCAACGACTCGTAACCACTAGGAACCACTTGCAACCACTTGCAACCGCTCGCAACCACGTGTAAACACACGCAACCTCTCGCAACCACTTGCAACCACTCACAACCACTCGCAACCACTGGCAACCACTCACATTCACTCGCAACCACTCACAACCACTTCCAGTCACTCGAAACCACTCACAACCACTCGCAACCAATTGCAACCACTCGCAACCACTGGCAACCACTGGCAACCACTCACAACCATCAACAACTATTCACAACCAGTCGCAACCACTTGCAACCACTCGCAACCAATCACACCCATTGACATCCACTCGCAACCAATCCCAACCACTCGCAACCACTCTCAACCACTCGCAGCCACTGGCAACCACTCACAACCATACACAACCACTCGTAACAACTCACAACCACTCGTAACTACTCACATCCAATCGCAACCACTCGCAACCACTCGTAACTACTTGCAACCACTCCCAACCAATCGAACCCACTGCAACCACTCACAACCAATCGCAACCACTCGTACCCTCTCGCAACCACTCACAACCACTCGCAACCACTCGTAACTACTTGCAACCACTCCCAACCAATCGAACCCACTGCAACCACTCACAACCAATCGCAACCACTCGTACCCTCTCGCAACCACTCACAACCACTTGCAACCACTCGCAACCACTCCTAACCACTCGCAACTACTCGCATCCACTCGCAACCACTCACAACCACTTACAAATAATCGCAATCACTCGCAACGACTCGCATCCAATTGCAACCACTCGCATTTACTCGCAACCACTCACAACAACTTGCAAGCACTCGCAGTCACTCGCAACCACTCACAACCACTCGCAACCACTCACACCCACTCGCAACCACTGGTAACCACTTGCAACCACTCGCAACCACTCGCAACAACTTGCAGCCACTGGCAACCACTCACAACCACTCGCAACCACTTGCAGCCACTCGCAACCACTCACATCCACTCGTAACCACTCCCAACCACTTGCAACCATTCATAACCACTCGAACTCACTCGCAACAACTCGCAACCGCTTGCAACCACTCGTAACCACTCACAAGAACTCGCTCCCACTCACAACCACTGGTAACCACTCGGAATCCCTCTAACCACTTGCAACCACTCGCAACAACTCGCAACCACTCGCAATGACTCACTCGCAACCGCTCGCAACCCCTTGCAACTACATGCAACCACTTGCAAGCAATCGTAACCACTCGCAACCACTCGCAACCACTCGCGACTACTGGAGACAACTCCTGACCACTTGCAACCACTCAACCACTCGCAACCACTCAACCACTCGCATCCACTCGTAACTACTTGCAACCACTAGCAACCACTCGCAACCACCCACAACCTCTCATAACGACTCGCAACCACCCACAACCACTCGCATCCACTCGCAACCACTCGCAACCTTTCAAAACTAATTACAACCACTCACAGCTTCTCGCAACCACTCGTAACCACTTACAACCACTCGTCACTACTCGCAACCTCTCGTAACAACTTGCAACCACTCGCAACCACTCGCAATCACTCGCAACCACTCGCAACCACTCGCAACCACTCGCAACTACTCATAACCACTTGTAACCGCTGGCAACCACTCGGAACCATACACAGCCAGTCGCAACCACTTTCAGCTGCTCGCAACCACACCAAACCACTCACTACCACTTGAAACCACTCTCAGCCAACCACAACCACTTGCAGCCACTACGACCACTCGCAACCACTCCCAACCAATCGCAACCAGTCGTAACCACTCGCAACCACTTAAAACCACTCCCAATCGCTTGCAACCACTCGCATCCACTCGTATCCACTCACAATCACTCACAACCACTTGGAACCAATTGACACCACTCGCTATGATTTGAAACCACTCGCAACCACGCGCAAATACTCCGAACCACTTGCAACCACCTTTAACCCATTTTAATAACTCCCAACCACTTGCAGCCACTTGCAAGCACTCGCAACCACTTGCAACCACTCGCAACCACCCGTAACCAATTACAACCACCCACAACCACTCGCAACTAGTCATAACCACTCGCAACCACTCGCAACCACTCACAACCACTCGCAACCACTCGCAACCACTCGCAACCACTCGCAACCTCTGGCAACCACTCGTAACCACTCAGAACCAGTCGCAACCACTCGCAACCACTCGCAACCACTGACAACCACTCGTAACCGCTCCCAACCACTTGCAACAACTTGCATCCACTGGCAAATATTCGCAATGCCTTGGAATCACTCGCAACCACGCACAACAAATTCCAACTACTTGCAACTACTCGCAACCACTCGTAACCACTCGTAACCACTCGCAAGCACTCGCAACCACTCGCAACCACTCACAACCACTCGCAACCACTGGCAACCACTTGCAGCCAATCGCAACCACTCGCAACTACTTGCAAGCAATCTCAAGCATTCATAACGACAAAAAACCACTCCTAACGGCTCGCAACCACTCAAAACAACTCGTAACCACACACAACCACTCGCAACCACTTGCAACTACTCGCAACCACTCATAACCACTTGCAATCAGTTACAACCACTCGCAACTACTGGCAACCACTCGCAACCACCCACAGCCACTCGTACCGACTGCCAACCACTAGCAATCACTCGCAACCACTTGAAAACACTTGCAACCACTCACAACCACTCGCAACCACTCGCAACCACTCGCAACCACTCGCATTCACTGGAAACCACTCACAACCACTCGCAACCACTTGAAAACACTTGCAACCACTCACAACCACTCGCAACCACTCGCAACCACTCGCAACCACTTGCATTCACTAACAACCACTCACAACCACTCGTAACCACTCGACCCCACTGACACCTACTCGCAACCACTCGCAACCACTTGCAACCACCCGCAACCACTCGCAGCCACTGGCAACAACTCGCAACCACTCACAACCACTTGTAACCACTCGAAACTACTCAAAACCACTCACATCCACTCGTAACCACTCCCAACTACTCACAACTACTTGCAACCAGCCGCAACCACTTGAACCCACTCGCAACCACTCGCTATCACTCGAAACCACTCATAACCACTCACAACCACTCGCAACCGCTCGCAACCACTTGAAACCACTCGCAACCACTCATAACCACTCACAACCACTCGCAACCGCTCGCAACCACTTGAAACCACTCGCAACCACTCGCAACCAATTGCAAGCACTTGCAACTACTCGCAACCACTCGCAACCACTCATAACCACTCGCAATGACTCACTCGTACCTGCTCACAGCCGCTTGCAACCACTTGCAATCACTTGCGACCAATCATCACCACTCAAAACCACTCGCAACCACTCCCAACCACTCGCAACGATTCGCGACCACTCACGACCACTCCTGACCACTTACGACCACTCACATCCACTCCCAATCACTTGAAGCCACTAGCTATAACTCGCAACCACTCGTAGCCACTTGCAAACATCCGCAGCCACTCACAACCACTCGCAAGCACTCAGAACCACTCGTACCCACTCCCAACCACTCGCAACCACTCTAAACCACTCACAACGACTCGCAACTAGTCCTAATCACTTGCAACCAATCAAAACCATTCGAAACCAGTCAGAACAACTCGCAACAACTCACAACTACTCACAACCGCTCGCAACCACTCGCAACCACTCGCAACCACTCACAATGGCTTGTAACCACTCTCAACCACGCGTAACCACTCCCAACTACTTGCAACTACTGGCAACCACTCGTAACCACTCGCAACCACTCGCAACCAGTCGCAACCACTCGCAACAACTCGTAACCACTCTTACCACTTGCAACCACTCGCAATCATTCGAAAACAGTCACAACTACTTGCAACCACTCGTAACCACACAAAACTCCTCGTAACCACTCACAATCACTCGCAACCACTTGCAACCACTCGCAACCACTCGCAACCACTCGCAACCAATCGCAACCACTCGCAACAACTCGTAACCACTCTTACCACTTGCAACCACTCGCAACCACTCCTAACCACTCGCAACGACTCGCAACCAATCGCAACCACTCGCAACAACTCGTAACCACTCTTACCACTTGCAACCACTCGCAACCACTCCTAACCACTCGCAACGACTCGCAACCAATCGCAACCACTCGCAACAACTCGTAACCACTCTTACCACTTGCAACCACTCGCAACCACTCCTAACCACTCGCAACGACTCGCAACCAATCGCAACCACTCGCAACAACTCGTAACCACTCTTACCACTTGCAACCACTCGCAACCACTCCTAACCACTCGCAACGACTCGCAACCAATCGCAACCACTCGCAACAACTCGTAACCACTCTTACCACTTGCAACCACTCGCAACCACTCCTAACCACTCGCAACGACTCGCAACCAATCGCAACCACTCGCAACAACTCGTAACCACTCTTACCACTTGCAACCACTCGCAACCACTCCTAACCACTCGCAACGACTCGCAACCACTCGCAACCAATCGTAACTACTTGCAACCAATCGCAACCAATCGAAGCCACTGCAACCACTCACAACCAATCACAACCACTCATAACCTCTCGCAACCACTCACAACCACTTGCAACCACTCGCAACCACTCCTAACCACTCGCAACTACTCGCATCCACTCGCAACCACTCACAACCACTTACAAATAATCGCAACCACTCGCAACGACTCGCATCCAATCGCAACCACTCGCATTAACTCGCAACCACTCACAACAACTTGCAAGCACTCGCAATCACTCGCAACCACTCACAACCACTCAAAACCACTCACACCAACTCGCAACCACTGGTAACCACTTGGAACCACTCGCAACCATTCGCAACAACTTGCAGCCACTGGCAACCACTCACAACCACTCAAAACTACTCGTACCCGCTTGCAATCACTCGTAACCACTCACATCCACTCGTAACCACTCGCAACCACTTGCAACCAGTCATAACCACTCGAACTCACTCGCAACAACTCGCAACCACTCGCAACCACTCGTAACCACTCACAAGAACTCGCTACCACTTGCAACCACTGGTAACCACTCGCAACCCCTCTAACCACTCGCAATCACTCGCAACCACTCGCGACCACTCGCAACCACTCGCAATAACTCGCAACCACTCGCAATCACTCACTCGCAACCGCTCGCAACCCCTTGCAACCACATGCAACCACTTGCAACCAATCGTAACCACTCGCAAGTACTCGTAACCATTCGCAACCACTCGCAACCACTCGCGACCACTGGGGACAACTCATGACCACTTGCGACCACTAACAACCACTCCCAATCACTTGAATCCAGTGACCATCGCGCGCAACCGCTCGCAACCACTTGTAAACACCCATAGCCGCACGCAACCACTTGCAACCACTCGGAACCACTCGCAACCACTTGCAAGCACTCACAACTACTCGTAACCACTGGCAACCACTGGCAACCACTCACAACCACTCGCAACCACTTGCGACCACTCGCAACCACTTGAAACCGTAACCACTCCAAACCAGTCGCAACCACTCACAATCACTCGCAACCGCTCGCAACCACTTGCAACCACTCGCAACCACTCGCAAAGACGTGCAACCACTCGCAACCACGCGCAACTACTCCCAACTACATGCAACTACTTGCAACCACTCGTAACCACTCATAACCACTCGTAACCACTCGCAACCACTCGCAATCATACGCAACCAATCGCAGCTACTCAAAACCACTCGCAACCATTCAAAACCCCTCGTAACCACGCACTACCACACCCAACCACTCACAACCACTCACAACCACCCGTAACCACTAGCAACCACTTGCAACCACTCCTAACCACTCGCAACCAATCGGAACAACTCACAACCACTCGCAAGCACTCGCAAGCACTCACAACCACATCAAACCACACATAACCACTCACAACAACTCACAACAACTTGTAACCACTCAAAACCACTCGCAACCACTCACAACCACTCACAACCAGTCGCAACAACTCACAACCACTCCCATTCACTCCCAACCACTCACAACCAGTTGCAACCATTCGCAGCCACTCCCAACCACTCACAACCAGTCGCAACCACTCGCAACCACTCGTAACCACTCAAAACCACTCGCAACCACTCACAACCACTCACAACCAGTCGCAACAACTCACAACCACTCCCATTCACTCCCAACCACTCACAACCAGTTGCAACCATTCGCAGCCACTCCCAACCACTCACAACATAAGACAACAAATCATAATTATTCACAACCACTTTCAACAATTTGCAACCAATCGCAACCACTCACACCAACTCGCAACCACTCGCAACCCTTCGCAACCACTCGCAATCACTCTCAACCACTCGCAGCCACTGGCAACCACTCATAACCACTCAGAACCACTCATAACCACTCACAACCACTGGTAACCACTCACATCCACTTGCAACCACTCCAACAACTCGCAACTACTTGCAACCACTCGGAACCACTTGCACTTACTGGCAACCACTCGCAACCACCCTTAACCACTTGAAACCACTCGCAACCACTCAGAACCACTCGCAACCACTCGCAGGCACTCACAACCACTCGCAACCAATCGCAACCACTCGCAATTACTCTAAACCACTCACAACCACTCAAAATCACTTGCAACCACTCGAGACCATGAACAGCCACTACCAACCGCTTGCAACCACTCGCAACCACACGTAACAACTCGCAACCACTCGCAACCGCTCGTAACCACTCGCAACCACTCACAACCACTGACAACCAATCGCAACCTCTCGCAACCACTCGTAACTACTCGCAACCACTCGCAACCACTCGCAACCACTCACAACAACTTGCAACCAATCCCAACCACTGACATCCACTTGCAACAACTCGCAACCACTCGCACCCACTCATAACCACTCGCAACTACTTGCGATCACTCGCATATTCTCGCAACCACTCGCAACCACTCGTAACCACTCCCAACCACTCAAAACGATACGCGACCAATCGCAACCACTTGAAACTACTCTCAACCACTCGCAACCACAAAAAACCACTCGCAACCTCTCACAACTACTCCCAACCACACAAAACCACTCGCAACCACTTGCAACCACTCACAACCACTCATAACCACTTGCAACCACTCGTAACCACTCGCAACTACTTGCAACCATATGAAAAAAATCGCAACCACACGCACCCAATCGCAAGCACTCGCAATCACATAAAACCACTCTAAACCGCTCAAAACACTTCCCAATCACTCATAACCACTCGCAACCACTTCTAACCACTCGCAACCACTCGCAGCCAGTCACGACAACTTGCAACCACTTCTAACCACTCGCATTACTTGCAACCACTCGCAACCACTCGTAACCAATCGCAACCACTCGTAACCACTCGCAACCACTCACAATCACTCAAAACCACTCGTAAACGTTTGCAACCACTCACAAGCATTCGCAACCACTCACAACCACTCGCAACCACTCGTAACCACTCGCAACCACTCATAACCACTCAACCACTCGTAACTACTTGCAGCCACCCACAACCTCTCATAACGACTCGCAACCACCCACAACCACTCGCATCCACTCGCAACCACTCGCAACCTTTCACAACCACTTACAACCACTCACAACTTCTCGCAACCACTCGTAACCACTTAAAACCACTCGTCACTACTCGCAACCTCTCGTAACAACTTGCAACCACTCGCGACCACTCGCAACCACTCGCAACCATTCGCAACCACTCGCAACTACTCCTAACCACTTCTAACCGCTGGCAACCACTCGGAACCATACGCAGCCAGTCGCAACCACTTGCAGCTGCTCGCAACCACACAAAACCACTCACTACCACTTGAAACCACTCCCAGCCACCCACAATAACTCGCAGCCACTCACGACCAATCGCAACCACTCCCAACCAATCGCAACCAGTCGTAACCACTCGCAACCACTTAAAACCACTCCTAATCGCTTGCAACCACTCGCAACCACTCGTATCCACTCGCAACTACTCCAAACCACTTACAACCACTCGCAACCACTTGCAACCACTCGTAACCACTCGCAACCAGTCCCAACAACTCGCAACCGCTCGTAACCACTCGCAACCACTTGCAACGACTCGCAACCACTCGCAACCACTTGCAACCACTCGTAACCACTCGCAACCAGTCCCAACAACTCGCAACCGCTCGTAACCACTCGCAACCACTTGCAACGACTCGCAACCACTCGCAGCCACTTGCAAACACTCGCAACCACTTGCGACTACTTGTCACCACTCACAACCACTCGCAACGACTTGCAACTACTCACATCCACTCGCAACCACTCACAACCACTAGCAAACACTCATAACCACTCGTAACTACTCGCAACCACTGGCAACCATCGTAGTAACTCATAACCACTCACAACCACTCGCATCCACTCACAACTTCTTGCAACTACTAGCAAGCACTCGCAACCACCCGCAACCACTCGCAACAACTCGCAACCACTCGCAATCACTCGCAACCATTTGCAACCACTCGTAACCACTTGCAACCACTCGCAACCAAAGGCAACCACTCGTAACTACACACAACCACTCACAACCACTTGGAACCACTCGAAACCACTCGCTATGACTTGAAACCACCCACAACTATGCGCAAAAACTCCGAACCACTTACAACCACCTGTAACCCATATTAATAACTCGCAACCACTCGCAGCCACTCGCAAGCACTCGCAACCACTTGCAACCACTCGCTACCAATCGCAACCACTTGCAAACACTCGCAACTACTCACAACTGCTCGCAACCACTCACAACCACTCGCAACCACTCACAACCACATGCAAGCACTGACAACCACTCGCAACCACGCGCAACCACTCCCAACCACTTGCAACAACCCGCAACCACTCGTAACCGATTACAACTACTCCCAACCGCTTGCAACCACTTGCAACAACTCGCAACAACCCGTAACCAATTACAACCACCCGCAACCACTCGCAACTACTCATATTCACTCACAACCACTCGCAACAACTTGCAACCACTCCCAACCACTTGCAACCACCCGCAACCACTTGAAACCACTTGCAACCATTCGCAACCACTCACAACCACACGCAACCACTCGCAACCACTTGCAACCACTCGCAATCGCTCGCAACCACTTGCAACCACTTGCAACCACTCACAACCACTTGCAAGCACTCGCAACCACTTGCAACCACTCGCAATCGCTCGCAACCACTTGCAACCACTTGCAACCACTCACAACCACTTGCAAGCACTCGCAACCACTCGCAACCAATCACAACCACTGGAAACCACTCCCAACCACTCCTAACAACTCGCAATATCTCACAACCACTCCCAACCACTCGCAATAACTCACAACCACTTGAAATGACTTGCAAGCACTTGCAAGCACTCACAACCACATGCAACCACTTGCAACCACTTGCAACCACTCGCAACGATTTGTAACCACTCGCAACCACTCACAATAACTCCCAACCACTCGCAACCACTCGTAACCACTCACAAACAGTCACAGCCATACGCAACCAATTGCAACCACTCGCAACCACTCACAACCACTCACAACCACACAAAACTACTCGCAACCACTCGCAACCACTCGCAACTACTCACAACCATTCGTAACCACGCACAACCACTCGCAACCACTAGCTACCAACTGCGACCACGCGCGACCACTCGCAACCACACACAACCAATTGCAACCACTCGCAACCACTCACAACCACACAAAACTACTCGCAACCACTCGCAACCACTCGCAACCACTCACAATCATATGAAACCAACTGCAACCACTCGCAATCACTCGCAACCACTTGTAACCACTCGTAACCACTCGCAACCATTCGCAACCACTCGCAATCACTCCCAACCACTCGCAACCACTCGTAACCTCTCACAGCCACTCACAACCCTACGTAACCAATCTCAACTACTCGCAACCACTTGAAACCACTGAAAACCACACAAGCCACTCTCAACCACTCGCAACCACTCGCAACCACTCGAAACCACTTGCAACCACTCGCAACCACTCGCACCCACTCGCAACCCCTCACAACCACTTGCAACCACTCGCAACCAATTGCAACTACTTGCAACCCCTTGCAACCAATCGCAACCACTCAAAACCACTCAAAACCATTTGCAACCACTCACAACCAATTGCAATCACTCGCAACCACTCGCAACCATATGCAACGAATCGCAACCACTCACAACCATTCGCAACCACACAAAACCGCTCAGAACCACTCGAAACCACTTTAAGCCACTCGTAACCACTCACAACCACTTGCAACCATCGCAACCACTCGCAACGACTCACAACCACTCGCAACCACTTGTAACCACTCGCAAACACTCGCAACCATACATAACCACTCAAAATCACTCGCAACCACTCGCAACCACTCCCAAGCACTCCCAACAACTCGCAAGCTCACGCAACTAAACAAAACCACTCGCAACCAGTCGCAACCATTCGCAACCACTCACAACCACTCGCAACCACTCATAACCACTCGCAACCACTCATAACCACTCGCAACCACTCATAACCACTCGCAACCACCTGTAACCATATACAACCAATCACAACCACTTGCAACCAGTTGCAAGCACTCGTATCCAAATAAAACCACTTGCAACCGCTTGCAACCACACGCAACCACTCGTAACCACTCACAACCACTCGCAACCACTCATAACCACTCGCAACCACCTGTAACCATATACAACCAATCACAACCACTTGCAACCAGTTGCAAGCACTCGTATCCAAATAAAACCACTTGCAACCGCTTGCAACCACACGCAACTACGCGTAACTACTCACAACCACTCGCAACCACTCGCAACCACTTGCAACCACTTGTAAAGACTGACAACGAATGGCATCCATACACACCCAATTGCAACCACTCGCAATCACTCGCAACCACACAAAACCACCCACAACCACTGAAAACCACTCGCAACCACTCACAACCACACGCAACAACTCGCAACCACTCGCAACCACTAACAATCAGTCGCAACCACTCGCAAGCACTTGCAACCACATAAAACCACTGGCAACGACTCGTAACCACTCGTAACCACTCACTCGCAAGCACTCGCAACAACATGAAACCACTGGCAACGACTTGTAACCACTCGGAACTCTCAACCACTTGCAACCAATTTTAACCATTGGCAACCATTCGCAACCACTCGCAACCACTCATAACCACTCGCAACCACTTGCAACAACTCGCAACCACTAGCAACCATTCGCACCCAGTCGCAACCACTTGCAACCACTCGCAACCACTCGAAACCACTTACAACCACTCGCAACCACTCGCAACCACTCACAACCACTCGCAACCATTCGCAACCACTCGCAACTACTCGCAACCACTGGCAACCCCTCATAACCACCCAAAGCCACCCATAACAACTTGCAACCCCTCACAACCACTCGCAACCATGCGCAACTTCTCGCAACTAGTGGCAACCACTCACAACCACTCGCAAACACTCGTAACCACACGCAACCACCACTCGCAACCATTCAAAACCACTCCTAACTACTCACAACCACTCGCAACCACTTGCAACCACTCGCAATGACTTGCAACCACTAGCAACCACACGCAACCACTCCCTACAACTTGCAACCACCTGCAACCACTTGTAACCACTCGCAACCACCCTCAACCGCTTGCAACAACTCACGAGCACTCGCAACAACTCGCAACCACTCGCAACCAGTTGCATACACTCGCAACTAATTGCAACCACTCGCAACCACTCGCAACCACTCACAACCATTCACAACCACTTGCAACCACTCACAACCACTCCCAACGACTTGCAACCACTTGAAACCACTTGCAACCACTCACAACCACTCGCAACCATTCGCAACCACTCGCAACTACTCGCAACCACTGGCAACCCCTCATAACCACCCAAAGCCACCCATAACAACTTGCAACCCCTCACAACCACTCCCAACCATGCGCAACTTCTCGCAACTAGTGGCAACCACTCACAACCACTCGCAAACACTCGTAACCACACGCAACCACCACTCGCAACCATTCAAAACCACTCCTAACTACTCACAACCACTCGCAACCACTCGCAACCACTCGCAACCACTCGCAATGACTTGCAACCACTAGCAACCACACGCAACCACTCCATACAACTTGCAACCACCTGCAACCACTTGTAACCACTCGCAACCACCCTCAACCGCTTGCAACAAATCACAAGCACTCGCAACAACTCGCAACCACTCGCAACCAGTTGCATACACTCGCAACTAATTGCAACCACTCGCAACCACTCGCAACCACTCACAACCATTCACAACCACTTGCAACCACTCACAACCACTCACAACCACTCCCAACGACTTGCAACCACTTGAAACCACTTGCAACCACTCGCAACCACTCGCAACCACTTGCAACCACTCCTGACCACTCGCATCCACTCGCAACCACTCACAACCACTCGTAATCACTCGCAAACACTTGCAACAACTCGCAACCTCTTGCAACCACTTTCAACCACTGGTAACCACTTGCAACCACTTGCAACCACTCGCAACCACTCGCAACCACTTGCAAACACTTCCAACTACTCACAACCACTCGCAACGACTCGTAACCACTCACAATCACTCACAATGACTTGCAACCACTCGCAACCATGCACAACCACTCCCAACCACTTGCAACCACCCGCAACCACTCGTGACCACTCGCAACCACTCGCAACCACTCGCAGCCACTCGCAACCACTCGCAACCGCTTGCAAACACTTCCAACTACTCACAACCACTTGCAACGACTCGTAACCACTCACAATCACTCACAATGACTTGCAACCACTCGCAACCATGCACAACCACTCCCAACCAATTGCAACCACCCGCAACCACTCGTGACCACTCGCAACCACTCGCAACCAATCCCAACCACCTGCAAACAGTTGCAACTACTCGCAACCACTCGCAACCACTCATAACCACTCACAATCACTCACAACCACTTGCAACCACTAGCAACCACTCGCAACCACTCGCAACCACTTGCAACCACTCCCAACCACTCGTAACCACTCGCAACCACTTTCAAGCACTCACAACCACTCGTAACCACTCGCAACCACTCGTAATCACTTGCAAAACCTAGCAACCACTCACAACCACTTGCAACCGCTCGCAACGATGCGTAACCACTCGCACTCACTCGCAACCAGTGGCAACCACTCGGAACCACTTGCAACCACTCGCAAGCAATCGCAAGCACTTGCGACCACTCGCAACAACATGTGACCACTCGCAACCAGTCGCAACCATTCGCAACCACTCGCAACCACTCGCAAGCGCTTGCAACCACTTGCAACAACTCGCAACCACTGGCAACCACTCACAACTACTCGTAACCACTTGCAACCATTCGCAATCATACACAACAAATCGTAACCACTCAGACCCACTCGCAACTGCTCAGAACCACACAAAACCTCTCTTAGCCACTCCCAACCACTTGCTATCACTCGAAACCACTCACAAGCACTTGCAACCACTCGTAACCACTCGTAACCACACAAAACCCCTCGTAACCACTCGCAACGACACACAACCATTTGCAACCACTCGCAACCACTCGCAACCACTTGCAACCACTTGCAATTACTCCCAATCACTTGCAACCACGCATAACCACTCACAACCACTCTCAACCACTCGCAACCACTTACCATCAGTCGCAACCACTCGCAACGACTCCAAAAACTTGCAACCACTCGCAATCACTTGCAACCACTCACAACCACTTGCAACCACTTGCAACCACTCGCAACTATTCGCAACCACTCGCAACCAGTGGCAACCACTCGCAACCACTCGCAACCATCGCTATCACTCACAACCACTCACAACCACTCACAACCACTCACAACTACTCGCAACCACTTGCAACCACTCGCAATCACTCACAACCACTCACAACAACTCGCAACCACTCGCAAGCACTCACAACCACTTGCAACCATATGCAACCAGTCGCAACCACTCGCAACTACTCGCAACCAC
Organism: Penium margaritaceum; assembly: GCA_023375785.1. Taxonomy (NCBI): domain Eukaryota; kingdom Viridiplantae; phylum Streptophyta; class Zygnematophyceae; order Desmidiales; family Peniaceae; genus Penium; species Penium margaritaceum. The sequence goes on along the minus strand of SZWC01003906.1, from coordinate 69,829 downwards.
TCGCAACCAACACAAAACCACTCGCAACCACTCGCAACAACTGACAACCACACAAAACCACTCGCAACCAGTGGCAACCACTCGTAACCACTGGCAACCACTCGCAACCACTCATAACCACTCGCAACCACTCGCAACCACTCGTAACCACTCGCAACAACTCACAACCATTCCCAACTATATGCAACAAATCGCAACCACTCGCAAGCACTTGCAACCACATAAAACCACTCGCAACCCCTTGCAACCACTTGCAACCACTCGTAACCACTCGTAACCACTCGCAACGACTGGCAACCACTCGCAACCACTCACAACCACTTGAACCAACTTGCAGCCACTCACATCAACTCGCAACCACTCACAACCACGGGCAACCACTCCCAACCACTCACAACCACTTGCAACCACTCGCACAAACTCGCAACCACACAAAACACCTCACAACCAGTCGCAACCAGTCGCAAACACTCACGACCAGTCGCAACCACTCATAACAACTCACAGCCGCTCATAACCACTCGCAACCACTTGCAACCACTCGCACAAACTCGCAACCACACAAAACACCTCACAACCAGTCGCAACCAGTCGCAAACACTCACGACCAGTCGCAACCACTCATAACAACTCACAGCCGCTCATAACCACTCGCAACCACTCGTAACCACTCGTAACCACTCGCAACCACTCACAACCACTTGAACCAACTTGCAGCCACTCACATCAACTCGCAACCACTCACAACCACGGGCAACCACTCCCAACCACTCACAACCACTTGCAACCACTCGCACAAACTCGCAACCACACAAAACAACTCACAACCAGTCGCAACCAGTCGCAACCACTCACAACCAGTCGCAACCACTCATAACAACTCACAGCCGCTCATAACCACTCGCAACCACTCGTAACCATATACAGCAAACCACAACCACTTGCAACCAGTTGCAAGCACTCGTACGACACAAAACCACTCGCAACTGCTCGCAACCACTCCCAACCACTCGTAACAATTCACAACCACTCGCAACCACTCGCAGCCACTTGTAACCACTGGTAACTACTCGCAGCCATACGCAGCCAGTCGCAACCACTCCCAACCACTCGCAACCACACAAAACCACTCACAACCACTGGAAACCACTCACAACCACTCATAAACACTCGCAACCACTTGCAACCACTCGCAAGCACTTGCAACCACTAGCAACCACTCGCAACCACTCGCAACCACTAGCAACCACTCGCAACCACTTGCAACCACTCGCAAGCACTTGCAACCACTAGCAACCACTCGCAACCACTCGCAACCACTAGCAACCAGTCGCAACCAGTCCCAACTACTCGCAACCACTCGCAACCACTAGCAACCACTCGCAACCACTCGCAACCACTCGCAACCACTTGCAACCACTCGCAACAACTAGCAACCACTCGTAACCACTCGCAACCACTCGCAACCACTCCCAACTACTCGCAACCACTAGCAACCACTCGTAACCACTCAGAGCCACTCGAAGCGATTCACAACCACTCACAACGACTCGCATCCACTCGCAACTTCTGGCAACTACTCGCAAAAACTCACAACCACTTGTAACCACTTGCAACCACTCGCAACAACTCATAACCATTCGCAACCACTCGCAACCACTCACAACCACTCGCAACCACTAGCAACCACTCGCAACAACCCGCAGCCACTCACAACCACTGGCAACCACTTGCAACCAATCGCAACCACTCCCAACCACTCACAACCACTCGAAACCACTCACGACCACTCGCAACTACTCACAACCACTGGCCACCACTTGTAACCAGTCACATCCATTCCTAACAACTGGCAACTACTCACAACCACTCACATCCACTCGCAACTTCTCACAACCGCTCGCAACCACTTTCAACCACTCGCAACCACTCGCAACCACTCATTACCACTTGCAAACACTTGTAACTACTCAAAATGACTCGCAACCACTCGTAAGCACTTGTAATAACTTGCAACCACTCCCAACCACGTGCAACCACTCCCAACCACTTGCAACCACTCGCAACCACTCGTAACCACTCGCAACCACTCGCAACCACTTGCAACCACTAGCAACCACTCGCAACCGCTCCCAACCACTCGTAATCACTTGCAAATTTTCACAGCCACTTGCAACCACTTAAAACCACTTGTAACCACTTGTAACCACTTGATACCACTTCTAACCACTTGCAACCACTCGCAACCACTCGCAACCACTCCCAAGCACTCATAACCAATTGCAACCACTAGCAACTACTCGCAACCACTCGCAACCCAAAAAAACCACTAGCAACCACTCGCAACAACTCACAGCCACTCGCAACCACTCACAACCACTCGCAACCACTAGCAACTACTCGCAACCACTCGCAACCCAAAAAAACCACTAGCAACCACTCGCAACAACTCACAGCCACTCGCAACCACTCACAACCACTCGCAACCACTCACGACCACTCGGGACAATGCGCGACCACTTGCAACCAGTCGCAGCCACTTGCAACCACTTGTAACCAATCCCAACCATTCGCAACTACACAAAACCCCTCGTAACCACTCGCAACAACTTGTAACCACTCGCAACCACTCACAACCACTCACAACCACTTACAACCACACAAAATCCCTCGTGACCACTCGCAACCACTCGTAACCACTCGCAACCACCCGCAACCCCTCGCAACCACTTGCAACCAAACACAACCACTTGCAACCACTCGCAACCATTCACAACAACTCGTGACCACTAAAAACCACCTACAACCACTCGCAACCACTCGCAACCACTTGCAACCACTCGCAACCACTCCTAACCGATCGCACCCACTTGCAATCGTATGCAACCAATCGCAACCACTCGCAGCCACTCAGAAGCACTCGCAACCACACAAAACCACTCGCAACCACTCGAAACCATTTGCAACCACTCGCAACCACTCCCAATCACCCCTGACCACATGCATCCAGTTGTAACCACGCGCAACAAGTCACAACCATACATAACCAATCACAAAAACTTGCACCCACTTGTAACCACTTGCAACCACACAAACCACTTGCACCCACTCGCAAGCACTTGCAACCACTCGCATGCACTCAAAACCACTAACAACCACTGGCAACTACTCGCGACCACTAGCGACCACGAGCGACCACTCCCAACCTTTCACAACCAGTGGCGACCACTCGCAACCACTTGCAACCACTTGCAACGAATCGCAACCACTCATAAGCACTCGCAACCACTTGCAGCCATATGCAACCAATCGCAACCACTTGCAACCACTCGCAAGCACTCGCTGCCACATAAAACCACTCGCAACCTCTTGGAACCACTCCCAACCACTCAAAATCACTCGCTACCAGTCGCAACCACTTGTAACCACTCATAACCACTCGCAACCACTTGCAACAATTAGCAACCACTCGCAACCACTCTCATCCACTATCAACCACTCAAAAGCACTCGCAGCCACGCACAACCATATACAACCAATCGCAACCACTTGCAAGCACTCGCAACCACTCAAAACAAACTCGCAACCACTCGCAACCCCTGGCAACCACTCGAAGCCAGTCGCAACCACTCACAACCACTCATAACAACTCGCAACCACTTGTAACCATATGCAACCAATCGCAATTACTCGTAACCACTTGCAAGCCCTCGTAACCACATAAAACCACTCATAACCTCTTAAAACCACTCCAAACCACTTGCAACCACTCACAACCACTTGCAACAACTCGTAACTTCTTGCGACCATTCACGACCACTTGCAACCACTTGCAACCACTCTCAACTGCTCGCAACCATTCGCTACCTCTCGTAACCACTCGCAACCACTCGCAACCGTATGCAACCAATCCTTACTACTCGCAACCATGTGCAAGAAATTGCAACCACACAAAACCACTCGTAACCAATTGCAACCACTCGCAACCACTCGTGACCATTCGCAACCACTCGCAACCACACACAACCACTCACAACCACTCACAACCACTCGCAGGCACTCATAACCACTTGCAACCACTCCAAACTTTATACAACCGCTCACAACCACTCAGAACGACTCGCAACAACTCGCAACCACTTAGAGTCACTCACAAACCCGCAACCACTCGCAATGACTCGGAATCACTCGCAAGCACTCACAACCACTCACGACCACTCCGAACCACTCCCAACCATCCGCAAGCACTCACAACCACTCGCAACCACTCACAACCACTTGCAAACACTCACATTCACTCACAACCACTCACAACCACTTAAAACCACTAGCAACCATTTGCAACCACTCGAAACCACTCGCAACCACTCGCAACCACTCGCAACCACTCGGAACAACTCACAACCACTCGCAACCACTCACAACCACTCACAGCCACTCACAACCACTCGCAACCACTCACAACCACTTGCAACCACTCGCAACCACTCGCAACCACTTGCAACCACTCGTGACCAGTTGTAACCACTTTTAACCATGCGCAACCACTCACAACCACTTGCAACCACTCGCAACCACTCGCAACCACTTGCAACCACTCGTGACCAGTTGTAACCACTTTTAACCATGCGCAACCACTCACAACCACTTGCAACCACTCGCAACCACTCGCAACCACTTGCAACCACTCGTGACCAGTTGTAACCACTTTTAACCATGCGCAACCACTCACAACCACTTGCAACCACTCGCAACCACTCGCAACCACTTGCAACCACTCGTGACCAGTTGTAACCACTTTTAACCATGCGCAACCACTCACAACCACTTGCAACCACTTGCAACCTCTCGCAACCAAAGAAACCACTCGTAACCACATGCAACCACTCACAACCACTCGCAACCACTCATGTCCACTCGCAACACCCCACAACCACTCGCAACCACTTAGAACCACTTGCAACCACTTGCAACCACTTGCAACCACTCGCAACTACTCACAACCACTACCAACCTCTTCCAACCACTCGCAACCACTCGCAACCTCTCGCAAGGACTCCCAACCACTCGCAACCACTCACGATCACTCACAACCACCCGCGACAACTCACAAAAATCGCGACCACTCATGACCAGTCCCAGCAACTTGCAACCACTGGCAACCACTTTCAACCACTCGCAACCACTCGCAACCACTCGCAACCACTCGCAACCACTCGTGACCACTCCCAACCACTCGTAACCACTCGCAACCACTTGTAACCACTCGCAACCACACGCAACCACTCGCAACCACTTGCAACCACTCGCAACCACTCGCAACCACTCGCAACCACTCGCAACCACTCGTGACCACTCCCAACCACTCGTAACCACTCGCAACCACTTGTAACCACTCGCAACCACACGCAATCACTCGCAACCGCTGACAACCACTCACAATCGATCGCAATCACTTGCAACTAGTCACAACCACTCACAACAACTCCCAACCACTCGTAACCACTCGTAATCACTCGTAGCCACTTGCAACTACTCGTAACAACTTGCAACCACTCGCAACTACTCGCAACTACTTGTAACCACTCGCAACGACACAAAACCACTCACAACCACACAAAACCACTCACAACCACTTGCAACCAATCGCAACCACTCCCAACCCCTTGCAACCACTCACAATCACTCCCAACAACTCGCAACCACTCGTAACCACTCACAACCACTCGCACCCATAGACAACCAATCGCAACTACTCGCGACCACTCGGAAGCACTTGCAACCACTCCTAACCACTTGCAACCACTCACAACCACTTGCAACAACTCGCAACAACATGCAACCACTCGCAACCATTGTCGACCACACCGACCAGTCGCAACATATTGCAACAACTTGCAACCACCAGCATCCACTCACAACCACTCTCAACCACTCGCAACCACTCACAACCATATGCAACGAATTACAACCACTCGCAACCACTCGTAACCACTCGCAACTACTCGCAACCACTCTTAACCACGTGCAACCACTCGCAACCACTTGCAACCACTCGCAACCACTCGTAACCACGCACAACCACTCACAATCATCGGTAACCAATTGCAACCACTCCCAACCACTTGCAACCACTCACAACCACACAAAACCCCTCGCAACCACTCGCAACCACTCCCAACCACTCGCAGCCACTCGCAACCACTCGCAACCACTCGCAACCACTCGCAACCACTCGCAACCACACAAAACCCCTCGCAACCACTCGCAACCACTCCCAACCACTCGCAGCCACTCGCAACCACTCGCAACTACTCCCAACCACTCGCAGCCACTCGCAACCACTCACAACCACTCACAACCACTCGCGACCACTCGTGACCACCCGCAACCACTCGCAACCACTTGAAACCACTTGCAACTACCCGCAACAACTTGCAACCACTCACAACCATTCGCAACCACCCACAACCACTCTCAACCACTTGCAACCACTTGCAATCATATGCAACCAATCGCAACCTCGCCCAACCACTCGCAACCACACACAATCACTTGCAACTACTCACAACCACTCGCAACCACTACAAGCCACTCGCAACCACTCAAAACCACTCGAAAACACTCGCAACCAGTTGCAACAAGTCGCAACCAGTCGCAACCACTCGCAACCAGTCGCAACCACTCGCAACCACTCGCAACAACTCGCAACCACTAGCAACCACTTGCAACCACTCGCAGCCACTCGTAACCACTCGCAAGCACTCGTAACCAATCATAACAACTCATAAGCACTCACAACTACTCATAACCCCTCAGAATCACTTGCAACCACTCACACCCACAAGTAACCACTCTCAACCACTTAAAACCACTCGCAACCACTTGAAACCACTCGCAACCACCAACTATCAGTCGCAACTACTCGCAACCACTCGCAACCAATCGCGACCACTCAAAATCACTCTCAACCGTTTGCACCCACTCGCAAAAACTGGCAACCAATCATAACCACTTGCAACCACTCCCAACCACTCGCTAGCACTCACAACCACTCGCAACCACTCGCAACCACTCGTAACCTCTCTTAACCACTTGCAACCATTCGGAACCACTCACAACCACTTGCAACTACTAGCAACCACTCGCTACCACTCGCAACCTCTCGCAATCACTAGCAACCTCTTCCAACCACTCACAACAACTCCTAGCCACTTGCAACCACTCACATCCATACCCAACCACTCGCAACCACTCACAACCACTCGCAATCAGTTGCAACCACTCGCAATCACTCGCAACCACTCCCAACTACTTGCAACCACTCGCAATCACTCGCAACCACTTGCAACCGCTTGTAACCAATCACAACCACTCGCAACAACTCACAACAACTCGCAACTACTCGCAACCTATCGCAACCACTCGCAATCACTCACAACCACTCACAACAAATCACAACCATTCAAAACCACTCACAACCGCTCACAACCTCTTGCAACCACTCATAACAACTCGCAACCACCCGTAACCACTAACAACCACTCGCACCCACTCGCAATCACTCGTAGTCACTCGTAACCACTCGCAACCACTTGCAACCACTCGGAACCACGTGGAACAACTCGGAACAACTCACAACAACTCACAACCACTCGCAACCACTCGCAACCACTCGTAACCACTCGCAACCATGCACAACCACTTGCAACCACTCGCAACCACTCGCAACCACTTGCAACCACTCGTGACCAGTTGTAACCACTTTTAACCATGCGCAACCACTCACAACCACTTGCAACCACATGCAACCTCTCGCAACCAAAGAAACCACTCGTAACCACATGCAACCACTCACAACCACTCGCAACCACTCATGTCTACTCGTAACACCCCACAACCACTCGCAACCACTTACAACCACTTGCAACCACTTGCAACCACTTGCAACCACTCGCAACTACTCACAACCACTACCAACCTCTTCCAACCACTCGCAACCACTCGCAACCTCTCGCAAGGACTCCCAACCACTCGCAACCACTCACGATCACTCACCACCACCCGCTACAACTTGCAAAAATTGCGACCACTCATGACCAGTCCCAGAAACTTGCAACCACTGGCAACCACTTTCAACCACTCGCAACCACTCGCAACCACTCGCAACCACTCGTGACCACTCCCAACCACTCGTAACCACTCGCAACCACTTGTAACCACTCGCAACCACACGCAATCACTCGCAACCGCTGACAACCACTCACAATTGATCGCAATCACTTGCAACTACTCACAACCACTCACAACAACTCCCAACCACTCGTAACCACTCGTAATCACTCGTAGCCACTTGCAACTACTCGCAACAACTTGCAACCACTCGCAACTACTCGCAACTACTTGTAACCACTCGCAACGACACAAAACCATTCACTACCACACGAAACCACTCACAACCACTTGCAACCAATCGCAACCACTCCCAACCCCTTGCAACCACTCACAATCACTCCCAACAACTCGCAACCACTCGTAACCACTCACAACCACTCGCAACCATAGACAACCAATCGCAACTACTCGCAACCACTCGGAAGCACTTGCAACCACTCCTAACCACTTGCAACCACTCACAACCACTTGCAACAACTCGCAACAACAGGCAACCATTCGCAACCACTGTCGACCACACCGACCAGTCGCAACATATTGCAACAACTTGCAACCACCAGCATCCACTCACAACCACTCTCAACCACTTGCAACCACTCGCAACCATATGCAACGAATTACAACCACTCGCAACCACTCGTAACCACTCGCAACCACTCGCAACCACTCTTAACCACGTGCAACCACTCGCAACCACTTGCAACCACTCGCAACCACTCGTAACCACGCACAACCACTCACAATCATCGGCAACCAATTGCAACCACTCCCAACCACTTGCAACCAATCACAACCACACAAAACCCCTCGCAACCACTCGCAACCACTCCCAACCACTCGCAGCCACTCGCAACCACTCGCAACTACTCCCAACCACTCGCAGCCACTCGCAACCACTCACAACCACTCGCAATCAGTTGCAACCACTCGCAACCACTCGCAACCACTCTTAACCACTCGCAACCACTCGCAACCACTCTTAACCACTCGCAACCACTCGCAACCACTCTTAACCACTCGCAACCACTCGCAACCACTCTTAACCACTCGCAACCACTCGCAACCACTCTTAACCACTCGCAACCACTCGCAACCACTCTTAACCACTCGCAACCACTCGCAACCACTCTTAACCACTCGCAACCACTCGCAACCACTCTTAACCACTCGCAACCACTCGCAACCACTCTTAACCACTCGCAACCACTCGCAACCACTCTTAACCACTCGCAACCACTCGCAACCACTCTTAACCACTCGCAACCACTCGCAACCACTCTTAACCACTCGCAACCACTCGCAACCACTCTTAACCACTCGCAACCACTCGCAACCACTCTTAACCACTCGCAACCACTCGCAACCACTCTTAACCACTCGCAACCACTCGCAACCACTCTTAACCACTCGCAACCACTCGCAACCACTCTTAACCACTCGCAACCACTCGCAACCACTCTTAACCACTCGCAACCACTCGCAACCACTCTTAACCACTCGCAACCACTCGCAACCACTCTTAACCACTCGCAACCACTCGCAACCACTCTTAACCACTCGCAACCACTCGCAACCACTCTTAACCACTCGCAACCACTCGCAACCACTCTTAACCACTCGCAACCACTCGCAACCACTCTTAACCACTCGCAACCACTCGCAACCACTCTTAACCACTCGCAACCACTCGCAACCACTCTTAACCACTCGCAACCACTCGCAACCACTCTTAACCACTCGCAACCACTCGCAACCACTCTTAACCACTCGCAACCACTCGCAACCACTCTTAACCACTCGCAACCACTCGCAACCACTCTTAACCACTCGCAACCACTCGCAACCACTCTTAACCACTCGCAACCACTCGCAACCACTCTTAACCACTCGCAACCACTCGCAACCACTCTTAACCACTCGCAACCACTCGCAACCACTCTTAACCACTCGCAACCACTCGCAACCACTCTTAACCACTCGCAACCACTCGCAACCACTCTTAACCACTCGCAACCACTCGCAACCACTCTTAACCACTCGCAACCACTCGCAACCACTCTTAACCACTCGCAACCACTCGCAACCACTCTTAACCACTCGCAACCACTCGCAACCACTCTTAACCACTCGCAACCACTCGCAACCACTCTTAACCACTCGCAACCACTCGCAACCACTAATAATCACTTGCAACCATTCGCAACAACTTGCAACCACTTGCAACCACTCGCAACCACTAACAACCACTCGCAACCACTCGCAATGACTCGTAGTTACTCGTAACCACTCGCAACCACTTGCAACCACTCGCAACCACTAATAATCACTTGCAACCATTCGCAACAACATGCAACCACTTGCAACCACTCGTGACCACTCACAACCACTCGTAACCGCACTTAACCAGTGGCAACAATTTGCAACAACTTGCAACCACTCGCAACCACTTGTAACCATTCGTAACCACTCCCAACCATATGCAACCAATGGAAAAAACTAGCAACCACTCGCAACCACTCACAACCACTCCCAACCAATTGCAACCACTCATAACCACTGGCAACCACTCACAACCACTCCCAACCACTCAGAACGAATTGCAACCACTCACAACCACTTGCAACCACTCACAACCACTTGCAACCACTCGCAACAAATTGCAACCAATCGCAACCACTTGCAACCACTCGCATATACTCACAACCTCTCGCAACCACTTTGACCAACTTGTAACCAGTTGCAACCACTCACAACCACTCGCAACCACTTGCAACCACTTGCAACCACTCGCAACCACTCACAACCACTTATAACCACTCACAACCACTTGCAACCACTCACACACACTCGTAACCACTCCCAACCACTCACAACCAAGTGCAACCAATCACAACCACTCGCAAGCACTCGCAAGCACTCACAACCACACAAAACCACTCACAACTACTCACAACCACATGTGACCACATTCAACCACTGAAAACCACACCCAACCACTCGCAACCACTCGCAACCACTCGCAATCACTTACAACCACATGCAACCACTCGCAATCACTTACAACCACATGCAACCACTCGCAACCAATCCAAACCACTTGCAACCACTCAAAATCATTTGCAACCACTCGCAACCGTTTGCAACCACTCACAACCACTCGCTATCACTCACAACAACTCGCAACCAGTCGCAATCACTTGCAACCACTCACAACCATTCACAACCACTCACAACCACTCAAAACCACTCACAACCACTCACAACCACTTGCAACCAGTCGCAACCACTTGTAATCACATACAACAACTCCCAACAACTCGCAACCACTCGCAACCACTCCCAAGCACTCGTAACCACTCGCAACCACTCGAATCACTTGCAACCACTCAAAACCACTTGCAACCACTTGCAACGACTCGCAACCACTCACAACCACTCGTAACCACTCGTAACCACTCCCAACCACTCCCAACCACTTGCAACCACTCGCAACCACTGGTAACGACTTGCAACGACTCCCAACCATACACAACCGATCGCAACCACTGGAAACCACTTTCAATCACTCGCAACCACACAAAACCACTCACAGCCAATCATAACCACTCGCAACTACTCACAGCCAATCGCGACCACTCGCAACCACTCGCAACCACTCGGAACCGCTTGTACCGCTCGTAAGCACTCGCACCCAAATACAACCAATCGCGACCGCTCATAACCACTCGCAGATTTCCGCAACCACTTGCAACCACTCGTAACAACTCGCAACCACTCGCAACAACTCGCAACCACTCGCAATAACTCCCAACCACTCCAAACCACTCACATCCACTCGCAACCACTTGCAAACCACTTGCAACGACTCGTAACCACTGAAACTACTCGGAACCACTCAACATCACTCGCAACCAATCACAACCACTTGCAACAACTTGAAAACAATCACAACCAATCACAACCACTCGCAATCACTCACAACCACTCCCAACCACTCACTACCATTTGCAACCACAGAAAACCACTCGAACCACTCACAACCACTCGCAACCACTTGCATCCACTCGCAACCACTCATAACTACTCGCAACCACTCGCAACCACTCACAACCACTTGCAATCACTTTCAGTTACTCGCAACCACTCACAACGACTCACAACCACTCCCAACTACTCCTAACCACTCACAATCACTCGCAACAACTCGCAACCACTCACAACCACTCGCGAACACTCGCAACCACTCGCAACCACTCGAAACCACTCAAAACCGCTCGCAACCACTTGCAACAACCCATAAGCACTCGCAACCACTCACAACTACTCACAACCACTTGCAACCACTCGCAACCAATCGCAACCACTCGCAACCACTTGGGATCCACTTGGAACCACTCACAACCACTCGCAACCAGTCGCAACCAGTCGCATTCAGTCGCAACCACTCGCAACCACTCACAACAACTCGCAACCACTTGCAACAACTCGCAACCACTCGCAGCCACTCGCAACCAATCACAACCGCTTACAACCAATCACAACCAATCATAACCACTCACAACCACTTGCAACCACTCACAACCACTCTCAATCACTTGCAACCACTCGCAAACACTCGCAACCACTCCAAACCTCTTGCAACCACTCACAACCACTTGCAACCAATGGCAACCTTTTGCTACCACTCGCAACCACTCCAGACCACTCGTAACCACTCACAGCCACTCGCAACCACTTGCAACCACTCGCAACTTCTCCTAACCAATCACAACCACTCACAACCACTTGTAACCACTCGCAACCACTTGCAATCACTCACAACCACCCGCAACCACTCGCAACCACTCGCAACCAATCGCAACCTATCTTAACAACTCGCAACCAATCGCAACCACTTGCAACCACTTGGAACCACTCCCAACCACTCCCCACAACTTGCAACCTTTCGCAAACACTTGCAATCACTCCCAACCTCACCCAACCACTCCCAACCTCTTGCAACCATTTACAATCACTCGCAACTACTCGCAACCACTCGCAACAACTCGCAACCACTTGCAACCACTCGCAGTCACTCACAACCACTCGCAACCACTTCCAGCCACTCACAACCACTCACAACCACTCGCAACACCTTGCAACCAATTGCAACCAGTTGCAACCACTCACAACCACTCGCAACTTCTCACAACCGCTAGCAACCACTGGCAACCACTTACAAGCACTTGCAACCACTCGCAACCACTCGCAGCCACCCGCAACCACTCAGAACCACTCAAAACCACTCACAACCACTCGCAATCACTTGTTACCAGTCGCAACCAGTCGCAAGCACTTGCAACCACTTGGAAGCAATCCAGACCACTTGCAACCACTCCCAACAACTCACAAGCACTCGCAACTACTCGCAACCACTCGCAACCAATCACAACCACTCACAAGCACTTGCAACCACTCACAGCAATTCACAATCGCTCACAACCACTCGCAACCACACGCAACCATGCACAATCTCTCATGATCACTCGCAACCAATCGCAACCACTTGTAACCACTTGTATTACTCCCAAAAACACGCAACCTCTCGCAATCACTTGCAACCACTCCCAACCACTCCCAACCACTCGCAACCACCCGGAACCACTCACAATCACTCGCAATCACTCGCAACCACTCCCAACCACTCGCAACCACTCACAACCACTTCCAACCGCACGCAATCAGTCACAACCACTCGCAACTACATGTGACCACACACAACGACTCGCAACCACTTGCAACAACTCGCAACCAATCGCAACCACTTCCAACCACTTGCAACCACTCGAAACCACTCACAACCACTCGTAAACACTCACAACAACTCACAACCACTTGCAACCACCTGCAACCACTTGCAACCACCCGCAACCACTCACAACCACTGGCAACCACTGGCAACCACTCGCAACCACTCACAACCACGTGCAACCACTCCCAACCACTAACAACCACTTGCAACCACTCACAACCACTCACAACTACTCACAACCACTCACAACCACTCGTAAGCACTTGCTGTCAATGCACCACATAGCAACGGTTTAGAAAACGGGTCCCGACATGGGAGACCGCCAACCGCTCTTGGTATTGCAAACAAGATAACATACCACCCTCGAACGAGGGATCCACACTTTAGGTTTGTTTCTTTTGCAACCTCACGAAATCCGCATGTTGGTCTTTAGTGTCTACCTTTGGTCAAACACTGTGTGAGGAGTCTCAAAGGCAAGAACTATAAATGGATGCATGCAAGGTACAGGCTTTTATACTTGCAGAGCTTTGCTAAAGCTTCTGCTTATAGTGGCTCCATTGGAGCCAACCTCAACCTACAGTCCTACTTGGTGCGTCCTTAGACCGCCAAGTGTCATCCTCAAGGCAGGCTCTAGTAAGCTTCCTAGAAGCTTCCTGTCCCAGTTTTGGCCACAAAGAATATTGCGTCCATCGCGGGGTTTGAAGCCGCGACCTCTCGTTTGAGACCCCTGTGCCTATTCAACCAAGCCAAAAAGGTATGGTTCCCATGATGAGCCAGAGGGGACATACCCATTATGGGCAGTGCATTCCTGGCCCATCTTAGAACAGACCAAGGGGACATACTCCATAGAGCAGTGCATGCCTTATCTGTATGTGTACCTAGCCAGCTAGGTACTGGAAAAGGTGCAAGCTATTTCAACAAATCTGTCCCTTGCACCTCTGTCCATGTGTCGCTTACTGGGCTCCATCATTGGCTTGGGGCTCACCCTTCCTCTGCCGCACTCCTCATGCCGAATCCACGAATGCCTGCATAGTGCAAGTTACTTTGCAGCGGCTTGGTCATGCAGTTAGAAAGCATGCTCTTTGTTCTGCAGTACTGCAATTCCACCATGTTCTTCATGACTAGGTCACATAAGTAGTGGTAACGTATGTCGATGTGCTTCGTTCGCTGGGAGATGATCTTGTCTTCAGCCATTGAGGTGGCGATTATGTTGTCCACGTGTACGACCGTGGCATCCTTCTGTGGTACTGTCATTTTGCCAAGCAGGCAGCGCGGCCATTAAGTCTCCTTACACATCTCAGACAGAGCAACGTACTCTGCCTCAGCCGTGGACACGGAAACATAATCCAGTTGGCTGCTAGCCCATGAGATGGCAGCACCATTCATGATGCACACGTATCCAGAGGTGGATTTCCTATCGTCGAAATTTCCTCCCCAGTCAGCGTCAGTGTAGCATTTCAGGCGAAGGCGGTCCGTTCCTTCTTGGCCTCCAAGGATGAGGCCCATGTGACGTGTCTTTTGCAGGTAGCGCAAGATGCGCTTAACTGCTTGCCAATGCTGTGGTCCAGGGTTGGCCACGAATCTGCTCACTTGTCCCACAGCATAGCAGATGTCCGGACGAGTCCCTACCGTGGTGTACATGATGCTACCCACGGCGGAATAGCAGGTGATGTCTTGCGTCTCCCTTAGTTCTGCTTCGTTGCTTGGCGGCATGGAGGCCTTCAGCTTTGTATCGGTCGTCATTGGGGTGCTGACAGGTTTGCAGTCTTCCATGTGGTAGCACTTCAGTACCTCACCGATGTATTTGGTTTGGTTGAGTTGGTTTGATGGTACCTGCTACTCGGTTGCGGTGAATGGAAATCCTGAAGTAGTACTCGAGAGGACCCATGTCCATCTTGAACCTTTTGCCGAGGTCAGACTTCAGTTCATCCAGCAGCTCTACCGAAGACGAGCAGATGATCAGATCATCCACGTACAGTGCAACCAGCATCAGCCCTCTCCCATCATCACGCACGTACATGCTCGGGTCATTCTGGCAATGCACAAAGGAGAGGCCGGTCATGAAACCGTCCATCTCTTTGTACCACATCCTTGGGGCCTGTTTCAGCCCGTAGAGCGCTTTCACCAACTTGCACACCTTGCCCTTAGGAGCTTCAACTCCTTCTGGCACCTCCATGAGCACTTCCTTGTCAAACTTCCCATGAAGGAAAGTTGTCCTGACGTCCATCTGGTGTACATCCAAGTTCTTTGTGGCTGCAATTCCAAGGAGAGAGCGGATGGAGGCAAAGGTCACGACGGGCGCAAACGTCTCATCGTACTTGGAGCCCGGGTGTTGAGAGAACCCCTTAGCCACTACCCTTGCCTTGAACTTGTCGATACTGCCGTCTTGCTTCTTCTACATTCGGAGGACCCACTTGGATCCCACCACATGGGCCTTGTCAGGTCTATCCACCAGCACCCACGTGCCGTTCTTGGGAATGGACGCGAGCTCGCTATCCACTGCCTCCTTCCACTTAGCCGCATCTAGGCCATTCATCGCCACCGCCATTGTGGATGGCTCTCCCCGAGCCATGCACAACCAGCTAAGGCCGGTCCAGTCATCCTCATATGGCAAAGGTGCTCTCTTTGGTCGCAAACTGCGCCGGGGTAGTGGTGCGGCTTCTTGCTTTGGTGCTGGTGCTTCCACAGGTGGTGGTTTGTCGTCGTCGTTGTCATCAGAAGAGTCGTCAGACTCCAAGCCAAACTCAAAAGCCCCAGACAGCTCGGTATCCGTGTCCATGTTAGATGCTGCGTCATCCTCCATAGCTGCTCTCCCATTCCCACCATCTGCTGGCAAAGCGAGCCAGTTGTCGGGTGCTTGGTCTCTAGACTCAAGCAACACTATCCACCCTCCCGCTTTGGGAGTGAGATTTGGGTCTAGTAGCTCTCCCTTTTCAAGGGTGCATTCGTTATTCACGACATCGTGCCTCCTCGCGAGCTTGCTTGCTGCCTGGTCCCAAAGCCGATAGGCTTTGTGTGATGTGTCGTACCCAACCATGATGGACTTCCTAGACCGTGCGTCCAGTTTGCCTCCACCTTCTCCCGGCTGGATCTTCACCCATGCAGTTGACCCGAACACCTTCAGATGAGATGCATTTGGTTTCTTTCCCGACCATGCTTCTTGTGGGGTCTTCAGTTGGTTGTCTTGCTCCTTTCCAGGCTTCCGCAAGGCGGTTTCTGGTGTGAGATTCAAGAGGTAGCAAGCCGTTGTTGCTGCTCCTACCTAAAAGCGAGGTGGGAGCTTGGCGTCGAAAAGCATACTTCGCACCATGCCGTGTAGGGTCTGGTTCATCCTCTCGGTAACGCCGTTGCTTTGGAGGTTGTAAGGGGTGGTTTGCTCATGGCGGATGCCATGATGCTTGAGCCAAGGCTTGCATGCCTCGTACTCACCCCCGTTGTCACTTCAGAGCGTCTTCACCTTCTTGGACGTTTGCCGCTCCACCATAGCGACGAACTCGAGGATCTTCTCCTTGACCTCTCCCTTTGTTTTGAGGAAGTAGATCCACAACTTGCAGCTGTGGTCATCAATGAAGGTCAGGAAGTACTTGCTTCCTCCGTTAGACGGTGTGCAGAAAGGTCCACACACGTCACTATGTATGAGTTCCAAGACATGCTCCGCTCGTTGACCTCCTCTCCCAAACGGCTTCTTCTTTGCCTTTGCTTGGAGGCATGGTTCACACAATGCACACCCTCCGCCATGCTTCATGGTGCACCCTTCCATTCCACGGACTACCTTTTGCTCCTGTATCTTCTGCAGCTTGCTGTTGGCCACATGGCCAAATCACCAGTGCCATAGCTCAGCGTCAGTGTCCTTGGTTGATGTGGCGGCCGCAGCGGTAGCCGGTGGTGCATCCTTTGGCTCCGGTGCCACTGTCTTGGTGGCACATGCGAGTCCCTCATCTGACGCCTTGGTGACTTTGGTTTGAAGCACGTAGAGGCCGTCGACTCTTGGAACATGAAGCATGAGATTGTCTTTGGTGTACAAAATCTGGATGTCCTCGTTTTTTATGGCCACCGCTTCCTTGTAGGTAAACACCACTTTCATGTTGTTGTCAGTGATTTGTGACACGGACAGCAAGTTGGCTGCAAAGGAGGGCATGTACACCACCTTTTGAAGGTTGACCGCCTTCTCCACACCATTCACATTTAACGTGATCACATTGTCCCCTTCGCCCATGGCTTGGACGACGGTGCCGTTTGCACACTCGGTGCGCATGACAGATTCGGCCATGGAGACAAATCCACCCTTCTCTTTTGATGAGTGGTGGTTGGTGCCCGAGTCAAGGGCAAATGCCCCGGGCCTAACAATCGTTGCGCCCTTCATGGGCAGCCCCCTAGCCATCATCTTGGTGAGCTCCTTCTTCTCCTTTCCACCTTTGTTCTCGCCTTCTTTCTTGGGACTACAGCAGTCCCTAGCCCAGTGCCCAGCCTTGCCACAGTTGTGACAGTTACCGGGCTTCTTGGAACTCTTCCCGCCACCATTGCCTTTCCCTCCACCGCCACCGCTTCCGCTGTTGCCTTGTCTGGAGCAAGAGCTTGCACCTTGTCCACCAAAGCAAGAGGCATAGGCTGAGATGTTTGCCTCACTGCCACTACGTCGCATGGACTTGTCGCGGACATGTTTGGTGACAACCTCGTATGTCAGATCTGCCTCCTTCCAACCGCCAAATACGGTGATCCGGTAGCGCCATTAGAAGGATCATGGCACGCATTTTGGGCTCAAGATTTCATTCCATTTGTTGGACCTCTTGCAGCATGTTGTCGAACGACTGCAAAAATGCAGGTATCGATTCTCCTTCGCTCACCCTCGTCGACATCAACCGTTGGAAGGTGAGGAGTCGGTTTGCTAGGGCATTTGATTGATGCACGCGTGCAAAGTTTGCCTAGGCCTTGGCAGCCAACGTGCATCCTGTGATGTGGGAGTGTTGAGTCTCGTTGATGGACGTCACAAGAATGGTGAGAGCCATGTTGTTCTTCATCGTCCATGCTACAAGATCAGCCGCATGCGTTATCACGGCCGCATCGACGGGTGCTGTCTTGATCCCTTTTAGGATGTTGAGGTAGCCACGCATGTTCATGAAAATCTCAAACTGCCATTTCCACAAGGGAAACCCTGTCCCCGTGAATTTAGACATACCCGCCTCAAGGCGGGCTTGACTCAGATGCGTCATTTCCTGCAGTTCTTTGTCTTCTCTGCTTTGCTGCTACTCTGCTTTGTTGAGGCCGATGAGGCTGTTGAGGCTGCTGATTGTAACCGTTGTCAAAGGTGCAGTTGGTTCCATTGCATACCCCTCCCGCCGATGATCGCCTAAGGCGATGGTGCCGTCGTGAGAGAACGGACTCGGGGTCGTACCACCTTCTAAAAAGGGGTAGAGCTTAATCTCGTCAGGGCTCAAGGGTCTTGTCCAACATGGACAGAGCTGTTCCTCGTCCCCTAGTCCGCTACGTGCGCGCACCCTACCTGAAGAAGCCGATGGAGCCGATGGGGCAGATTGGAGCTGTCTGATCTTCGTGTCTATCTTGTACCTGTGTGCCTTGGAAGACCACGCGCTAGTTGGTCTTGGAAGTGTGCCTTAGAACCAGAAGTGTGGGCCCATAACTCTTTGTCAATCCACCGGATAGCAACGGTGTAGAAAACCAGTCCCGACATGGGAGGCCGCCAACCGCTCTTGGTATTGCAACCAAGATAACATGTCATCCTCAAACGAGGGATCCACACTTTAGGTTTGTTTGGTTTGCAACCTCACAAAATCCGCATGTTGGTCTTTAGTGTCTACCTTTGGTCAAACACTCTGTGATGAGTCTCAAAGGCAAGAACTATAAATGGATTCATGCAAGGTACAGGCTTTTATACTTGCAGAGCTTTGCTAAAGCTTCTGCTTGTAGTAGCTCCACTGGAGCCAACCTCAACCTACAGTCCTACTTGGTGCGTCCTTAGACCGCCAAGCGTTATCCTCAAGGCAGGCTCTAGCAAGCTTCCTAGAAGCTTCCTGTGCCAGTTTTGGCCACGAAGAAAACTGCGGCCGTCGCGGGGTTTGAAGCCGCGACCTCTTGTTTGAGACTTCGGTGCCTATTCAACCAAGCCAAAAAGGTATGGTTCCTATGATGAGCCACAGGGGACATACCCATTATGGGCAGTGCATTCCTCGCCCATCTTAAAACAGACCAAGGGGACATACTCCATAGAGGAGTGCATGCCTTGAATGAATGTGCAGCTAGCCAGCTAGGCAGTGGACAAGGTGCATACTATTTCAGGACTCCCAACCACTCACAACCAAATGCAACCAATCGCAACCACTCACAAGCACTCGCAAGCACTCACAACCACACAAAACCACTCGCAACCACTCACAACAACTCGCATCTACTTGCAACCACTCAAAACCAAACCCAACCAGCTGCAACCACTCGCAACCACCCACAATCACTTGCAACCACTCGCAACCACTCGCAACCACTCCCAACCACTTGGAACCACTCCAAAACACTCACAACCACTCGTAACCACTTGCAATAATTCACAGCCACTCGCAATCAATCACAACAACTCGCAACCAATCGCAATCACTCGCAACCACTCACAACCACTCGCAACCACTCTCAACCACACACAACCACTCAGAACTGTCTACAACCACTCAAAACCACTTGCAACCACTCACAGCAACTCGCAACCACCCGCAACTACTCACAAGCACTCCCAACCATTCGCAATCACTCGTAACCATTCACAACCACTCGCATCCACTCGTAACCACTTGTAACCACTCGGAACCACTCGTAACCACTCGGAACCACTTGCAACAACTCGCACCCACTCACAACCAATCGCAACCGCTCACAAACAAACCCAACCACTTGCAACCACTCGCAGCCACACGAATCTCTTGCATCAACTCGCAACCACTTGCAACCACTAGTAACCAGTCGCAACCACTCACAACCACTCGCAACCACTCGTAACCACTCACAACCACTCCCAATTATACATAACAAATTGCAGCCACTCACAACCACTTGCAACCACACAAAACCACTCACAACCACTCACAACCACTCAAAACCACTCACAACCACTTGCGACCACTCGCAACAACTCGCAACCACTTGCAACCACTGGCAACCACTCGCAACCACTCGCAACCACTCGCACCACTCGCAAGAACTTGCAACCAGTTACAACCAATTGCAACCATTTGCAACCACTCACACAAACTCACAACCACTGGCAACCACTTGCAACCACTCGTAACCACTCGCAACCACTCGCAACCACTCGCAACCACTTGCAATCACTCGTAACCAATCGCAACTACTTGCAACCATTTGCAACCACTTCAAATGACTCCCAACCAATCGTAACCACTCCCAATCTCTCGCAACCACTTGCAACCACTCGCAACCACTTACAAACACTCACAAACACTCACAATCACTCGCAACCACTCACAACTTCTCACAACCACGTGCAACCACAGAAAACCACTCGCAACCACTCACAACTTCTCGCTACCACTTGCTACCACTCGCAACCACTCGTAACAACTCGCAACCACTCCCAACCACTCGCAATCACTTCCAAGTACTCGCAACCACTCACAACGAATCACAACCACTACCAACCACTTGTAACCTCTCACAATCACTCGCAACCACTCACAACCACTCGCAACCACTCGCAAACACTCGCAACCACTCCCAACCACTTGGAACTAATCACAACGACTCGCAGCCACTTGCAACCA
Organism: Penium margaritaceum; assembly: GCA_023375785.1. NCBI lineage: Eukaryota > Viridiplantae > Streptophyta > Zygnematophyceae > Desmidiales > Peniaceae > Penium > Penium margaritaceum. The sequence continues at coordinate 48,079 of SZWC01003906.1, read as the reverse complement.
CTCGTAACCACTCTCAACCACTCACAACTATTCACACCCACTAGCAACCACTCGCGACCACTCGCAACCACACACAGCCACTTGCAACCACTCACAACCACTCGCAACCACTGGCAACCACTCGCAACCAGTC